>JANTCA010001972.1:0-11655 GCA_024741275.1 Chironex yamaguchii | reverse complement strand
AACAGATTTAATCCCCCCCCCCCCCCCCCACTGATGTGAGGTTCCTACTGTTAGATCTACCGGTTAGCTGGTGTAACGTTCAATTCTGCATCCACGAATCATCATACCTTTTTTGCCAAATCCAATGGCTCTCTGTCTTCACTGTTTCTTTGATATTCTGAATAACTTTATTCATCTTCCTATGGCTCAAAACTAACTTGAGTAGCCAAGGTTTCTATGTGTGACCAACGAAACCTCAACAGCCCACCTCCACAGGGAAGTGGGTTGCTCGCCAGCCTGCGTTCTCACTATCCTCTAGGAAACCCTCATAATGGTCATCTCTACGCACTTGCGCAGCATTGCTATTGTCTTGATATGAAACTGTCGGTTCAAGTATATACACCACTTTATCAGCTTTGGATGGCATAAACATATTCTCGCTGGAACAAATTTTCAGATTTCTGATCCTCATTTTTTCATGAGTAATACTTCATAGATCAAAGACTTGCAAGTAAACTATTATCCTTCAAGATTGTCAAGATTTTACGTGTGTTTAATCATTGCTCCCTATTTTTAAGATAATGCGTCTTATGTTATATTTCCAGCATTTTTTCAACTACCGTTTACATTAACGATACATTCTGTATAATTTTGATTCTTGTGGCCAATTTTTTAAAAAGAAACGAGTCTATTCATGGTGTTTTAAGCATTTTAATTGGGCATTTAACCTTTCAGTGAGAAATACTAAAGAGTAAGAGAATTAACTTGGATTAAGTATTCTTCATTAAAGAATATGACTTCGACTTTTATCAGCTTTTTGTAAAGGAATTGACCTTAACTCTAGGAATAAGTGGATCAAGACAACCGAACTGTCATATAAGTTTACAACCTTCTAGAAACTTTCTGGAATGTCCTATGTGTTCTGTGATATTCTAGACTGTTCTAAAAAGTTCTATCTGCTTCTACGTAAGCTTCTCATACCTATATCATCAGTTGCTTTCCAGAAATCTTGTTACTTTGAATTAAGATGAATGTGATTAAGCTTCGATAGTTATTAGTTCAGTGATATCGCAAGCTGTACATAAATTTTTTATCGGAAGAAATACTATTCAATTCTTGTAGATCACGGTCTAGTTGCTTATTATGTTGAAGTTCTCCATCTAGCGTACTTATTCTCTTGGCTCACCGTTATTAAACCTTATTAATACTGCTTGTTTTTTGACTACAGTGTCAAAGATACGACACGAACCACGGGGATGAAAACCATGACCTCAGTTTTATTACATAGGGCAATTTCGAGACAGTCTTTTATCATATCAAGCACATGTAATTGGGCTATGTAATTATGGACGCAGCTAAACATATCTGTTCGCAAAATACGTTCCAATAAGCAATTTATTATTTAAGCCAATAAAATTGACCCTGCGGTAATATATGGGAGTCTTCGTCATAAACAAAAAGTTGAGTGCTGATCTCCAAGGAACAAAATAAATATAGTAACCACATTCTCCTGAAAATGAAGATTAAGCACTGTTGTGGGAGAATACTGGAGTCTTGGGAACAGCTTGAAAACAGTCAATGTATCAAATATGTGACATTTTCCAATGAGATAACTGCGATCATCAACATTAAAACCCTCAGACTACCAATGTTTACATATATGAAGTAAATTAAGACATATTTTTGTCACAGGTTTGTCTATGCTTTCTTACTGTTTAATTGATGGCTCCCTTTCGTAATATGTTCTCTCAATGCACACGTCGCAGCCATCTCTGTTCATAATTTCATGACCTTCACATTCTCCAATCAATTAATTAATTTGATGCTATATTGCAGCAACAGGTCTTTCTAAAATCAGAGATCTTCAACAAAACGATCCAAACCGTAATTACGTAGAATATTTAAAAATATATCTTCTTATCGATCTGCTTCGCATGTAGCTATTTAGCAGATTTCAAAATGAATTATATACTAAAAGGGCGTTGCATTTCCTGTTATCTTTGTTATGTACAGTGCATACTTTATATTAAATCAGTTTTGTTTCAGTATCAAAATAAGGGTAACATGTTCTCTTCTATGCTTTGACCAGTGTCTGTGTTTTAAAATGGTGGAAAACTGCTTCAAAAGTACAAGGATAGAAGCAAGGTCAAAATGACCGAAAATATAAGCTTCAGACTAGGATCCCGTAACACTCTCATGTTATCACAATTGTAATTTTACTTTTGTTGAATACAGAAGACCACTCTGTCTACTTCTACCTGGAACTATCGTAAACGATGGCAAATGGATGTCTTGTAGGCGCAAACCACTCACTAATTGAAATCTGTACAGAAAGACACCCAGTAACATCAGTGGATGATCGTGGGGTGAATGCCTAAGAATAGACTATTATTCATCTGTTTCACTCAGTGAGAAAGGTGTCAGGTTTGAAGTTGCGAGATGCGGGTTCGAATCTCCGCTGGTCACACAATCATCACTTTACATCTCTTCGTGCCATGGTACCCGATGTCTTATCTGCTGAGCTAAAGAAAATGGCAGAAATGTTTGAGGATTACTTAGACTGCCGTTTGTTGCCGTTGTTTATGGTATATAATAAAATATGGTTACATGCGTAAGTCTGGGATAAACTTTCTCGTCACAGCCAACAGCATACGTTCGACGCTAACTTATGAACTGACATGTTCCAAATAGAATGTACAGTAGTGAATATTTACTTTGAAGACTTAACGGCTTACCAAGAATGGTTTTGCCAGTCAGGGTTTACTATTATAACTTATTTCAGGAAAACGTAGAAAGGCAAACAGAGAAAGGAAGAATAAATAGCCATAAGTTACATTTGAATCGGTTTCTAAAAGCTACTTTTAATTATAAAAAAATAACGTTTTACCATTCAAGTAATGGAGATGAAACCATGTAGAATCAAAGTCAGGTGCTCAATCAGTTTTTTCACCTAGACAGCTATAAATCAACAAGACTTCGTCTGTGAGCGTTAATCTCTTTAACATATTTCTCTGTTTCAGAAGACCGAGGAAAGAGGACTGTTACTGAATTCCTGTTCAATATGGTTGAAATTTAGACCACCAAAGATGTGATACAGGATCAAGCTTTTGCAAATCACGTGACGTACTCCCCAAACTCCTTCTCGTCGTCTAATTCTTATTCCTTTAAACTCTTTGCATTTCAGTTGCAATTGATGTTCAGCGTGTTAAAATTATTATGGCTTAAAAGGATGTTTTTTCATGTAGCTTTCCATAACATTTGTGAATAAGCTGGTCATTCTCCCATAGTTCAAAAGACTCAAGTCTATCTATTTTCTTGTTTTTTATCGACATGTTTGATATAAATATTTGTCACTAAGTCAGTGTTTATCTACTATTTGAGAGAAAACAAACCAAGTGACAATCAATGTCATTCGCTTTTTCATTCTTCTTTATCAGAGATTTATACACGTTATCCGCTAGCGTTAAATCTTTAATGTACTATGTGACAGGTCGCAATTGGATTATGACCATGTGGTGTACGTTAGTGATGTCCATATTTCCAACAAAGAAAGCTTAAGTTCTTACTGTCTATCGTTTCTCTAGGTGCAAAGCACATTTTACGATCTTATCTTGTAGTGAAACGTTTCATTACACATTATATCAGATCACTTTATCAGCCGTTCTTTGAAATATCTGGCCACAGTAACGATGATAAAAAGTGTGCAAAAATACCTAACGGTGATAATTTTAAATCTGAAGGATAAAATTAAACACAAACTGCAGATAAAGATTTTCATCTCTCCGCTTACAATATTTCAATAGGTTGCAGCCAGGAAATCTTGCAGTGACTTTTTCACAAGGGTTATGGGGGTTACAGGCCCCTATTTTTAATAATGTTTGTTCAAGAGATTCAAATAAAAGAAAAATAGGTAAGAACATGTTAAACGGTCTCATTAAAACCAATTTTTCCCGGCTGCCTCGTAGCTAAGCTCCCATACCCAGTTTTCTTACCTCTGCACGCCCTACTGAAACTTTCTTGAAACTTAATGGCGTAAATACTCCATCCTCTAAAGTAATCCATGTTATTAATCATCTATATGACCTAATATATCTTGAAACACAACCAGAGATTTAGAGTAACACAAGAAGAGTCAGACGACATTTTCTCCAGAGACTAGGCGAAAAATTCATCTCATTCACCGATTGAACCAGGACACTCAGATTCACAACCCTACTAATTTACCATCTATGACGCTACTAAATAAAGACTCAACTAGGAAAACCTAAAATGAAGACAAGAAAAACGGAAATGTATGACGTATGAGTGCATGAAGAATTCCCAATACTTGAGCACCAGTTACTTGAAGCCATTCCTAATTCTTTAGAGGAAAGGTAGTTGTATTTATTTTTGCGTTATTTACAGTATTTGTTAAAGCTATCCCCTTATCTTCTGTATGTTGAAATTCCATGGCGCCAAGTTACAGCGAGCCTGAAACCCCGTTTCCACGATTTCGATAGCATGCCGTTATGATTTGGCACTGAAATAAAAGCATGTATGGGTTACTCTGTAATTTTGACTCGTTAAAATTTATTTTTACTCTGTAATTTTAACTCCTTTACACGGCATGATAACATGTCGCTTCGGTAAGGCAATGGCTGTAACGTCACGTGACTGTTTCGTTATTTTATTGCGAAAGCGGCATTAAAACATGCTTTCACATGCCGGTATGGCCAGTTTACACGATGTCGTTATCATACCGGCATGAGACCGGAAACCACTGTGGCTATTGACGTAGTTTTACCTCCCGCTTTACACCGTCTCGTGCCGTCATGGCAACAGAATCTTGTAAACGTGTTGCCTAAAAAAAATATATCATGCTGGCATACTACCGAAATCGCGTAAAAACTAATAACAAAAAGCTGTCGTTTCAAAAACAGTTTTTGTCATCAAATACGGCTGTATGTTATCTATGCCCAGTATTTTCATTGGAATTTTCCTCCTGTTTGTTAAATTCTGTCATATCTGCCTACTTGGAGGTCTGGTATCGAAAAGGACCGAGATGTTTCAATTTTGCAGAGATTTTTATGAACAGTTCTATAAAATATAATTATCGAATAGTCTGTATGGAAGATAGATGCCCTATTAGTGTTTTTAAGTTCCCCTTTATTAATTGTTAAAAAGGATTAGTAAAGAGTTATTTAGTCATGTTTTAACTCGTATACAACTTGTGCTAGTTCGATAATCGTATGACTAAGGTCTTGTAGGTCAAAAATTGGAGGACAGACGGTTCTTCCTTTTAAAAGGCTACAAGTTTCATATGTTCGCTGTTATATACTAGCGCAACAGCACTACAATTTCGTGAGTCGACTTGAGAGTTTAAATTTACATCTCGTTCGCCCATTTACATTTATTCTCTATGCTAGCATTTTACCTTGCAATACGATTTGTATCACTGTTACTTAAAAACCGTCAGACGGCACTACTGAAAGGAGACAGAAACAATCCGTCCTTACGTGGATTTGAAAAATGAACCTGCAGATCACGAATGTCGTGAGTTACTAATTGTGCCATTACTACCTAATGTAAAATGTAAGGTCTTAACACCGAGTATAGGTTAAGTTAATACATTTTCTTATTTTCAGCGCCATGAAACTTTACCTGACTTATTGAGAACAACTATTTTCAGTCTTGCTTAGAGTGAACGAAGTATCCCTAAATAAGTCGGAAAAAGCTGCATTTTTTATCTTTTGTTATCCTTTCCTGAGATTTAAATTCGTTTCTGGGTGCTTCAAAGCATAAAACCAAGAACAAAAACAGCAGAATTGTGTAAAGTGTGTCTGGTTGTTCCTTTTTGCAAAAACGCTTATGAAGGGGAGTTGAGTTGAGGCGCTTATAGGAGATAGAACCTAGAAGTAACGAACTAGACCTGAATCCCAGGTAGTGTAGTTGAAAAAATTTTGACAGGGAGGCTCGGCTTATTTTGGGGGTCTGAAATTTTAATTTTCTTATTTTTTGGGTTTGAGAAATACTCTGTTATTTTTTGGCGGTAGTCAATTTTCGAGTTATTTTTTTTGGGTTGAAAATTTGTAAAAAGTTAATTTTTGGGTGTATAAGAAAACAAAAAATAATATTCTGTTTTGAATCCAGTTTTAGGAAGAAACATGAAATTATTAAACGAATAAATGAAAAAAGTGAAATTACCCCCACCCTAAACGAACAAAAATGACAATGCAAGACTTTTTTGGGGGGTTTGTTATTGTCAGGGATTTATTTTTTCTGGTGCGATTTTGGCAGATATTTATTTTTTTGGGTATCCGTGAAAAGGTCTGGGCCGAGCCCTCCTGTCATGATTATCTTAGACTACACTCCCTGGGACCTGAATCTTGAGCAACGTTTGATATTAAATCGTATCACGCGAACAAATTGTTTGAAGATGATAAAATCTGAAATTTAAAGTTGATTAGGCAGGCCTAACACTAACTTTTCTTATCCGTGTCAAATGGTTATTTAGCTTCACGTTGAATCCTGTTAGTCAAGACACTTCAAAGTGTGAAGTTTCGTTGAACAACGGAGCCAAAGGCCGTTGTGGAATAGCTCACAATAATGATATAAAACGTTGACCAGATGGCGGTTGACATTATGACCTGAAAGCTTTAAGATTGTGGGTCAGGGGGAAACTATAAGAGAATTCAACAATTTAGCAATCTTTTGGACAAAGGTATCAGTATTTTTTCCATGTGCACTTTGCTTCTTGGCAGCAAAATAAAATTAAATTTGGGAAAAGGTTCTGATTTGCTTCTTGACCTAAATAATTGAACAAAGCAAACAGAACAGATATCAACGTTTTACCAACAGAGAAATTTGAATCCTTCGCGAAGATAAGACATTAGTTATTACGTAACGAAGTTCCTTGATATACGGTAGAGTATTCATTGTCCAGTATCTATGTTGAAGACTTAAAGTTATTCATTTTATAAATCAAACATTTGCAGCATATCAATAAGTTGGCAATCTTGTCTCGGTACTTAAGCATTCATTAGGGAAATGTTTTATAATGTTAGTCTTCCATCTGTCTGCATGAATAATAAATATTCAAAATAGAAAAGATACTTTATTGGAGAGAAACAGATCAGAAATCAGTCAACACTCTTTGATAGCAGCGTAGAATGGCTGCTAGCTGAGCAGAAGTGATGGAGAAAAGAAAAAGAAGTCTTGTACAACAAGAAACCTATTGTTTAGCGCTAGGTCACAGTAATTATTGGAAGTCACCAATAGTTGTAATAAAAGTACTCCTTTGAGTGGATTATGCCTATTAGTAAAAACATCGTTTTGAAAACTGTTGATTCTCTAGGTTCTTAGAGCTACTTTATAATTCATCTATTCATGTGAACAGTGAAAAATGAAAAACACTGCACAGTAAGCACAGTGATCAATCTAGTCAATTGATCACTATTTGCTAAAACATGTGGAATAGCAAATGAAACGATTCAAAAGCCTCATCCAGAATAGTTTCAGATTAAGTGTTTAGTTTAGAAAGCCATATTACTCTTCAACGTTTCCCTCAATTGAAACTAGAACGGTTTCTATGTTGCATGTAAAAGATACAGCCGAAATTTCGCGCTTAAATTGATCGGCACTTTATCTTATACCTTGCTAACACCAGACAGGTGTGTGATGATATTACGACACTCATCTACTCTTATAAGATTCATGCTTTATAATTTTTCTAGTAAATAATGCGGTTAGGCGAGGACAATCACATGATATTCAGAAATTCACTTTCTGGTACAGGCTTTTTGCGCGGCCACGAATGACCTAGTAACATCTCGGTCAAAACAGCAAACTATCGTGATATTTGTTTTTGTTAAAAATATATTGGTAAATCTCATTTTCCGGCATGACACATTCTACTAGGAATGTTTACTATCACTTTCTAAACTCTATCAACTTTTGGAACACAATTTTGAAGGTATTTTTGGACAGCTAAAAACTGTTATCATTTGTGACTCTTAGTAGCTATCGAATAGCAGTAAATATGCTCTTCATCAAGGAATTCTGGGGTAATTGGATCCGTAATGATTTAGTGGTAGTTTTTCTACAAAGATTGCTAGTTTGAATAACAAGGAGTATTATAAATCAATTAAAGAAATAACAATAGGAAAAGTGTAGCGATTAAGAAGCTTTGTGCTATTCAAAAATAAACAGAAAAAGTCCGAATTCCATCTCTTAAAAAAACTTTAGGAGGCCTCTCCAACGATTAGGAGCAGCATTAATGTACGATTAGCGACACATTCCTGGCAGAGAATACATTTATCTTCATAATATATTAATCCATTGTAATAATCATAAGAAAAGAGGAAAGGCCGTGCTATGTGTGATTTACATTATATCACTTGTAAATCTACTGTACTGTAATAGGATTTTACATTAAGCTCTTTAGCTTAAGCTTCTATAACATCATTAATATGGTTTGTGAAAGCAGGCCAGTGATGTGCCTAGACAATTTTGCTTGGGCGTTGAAGGAGGGGGATGTCCAGGGTAAAGGAACCGATTATATCCAACCATGACAAACAAAATAAATGAATGACAGGTTAATTCACGCTTATGCATTCCCTGTTGCAAGACAAAGTTTCTTGGCGTTTCATAGACATTGGGGGCTTCAAATAACTATAATTTCCTCATTTATTCCACTTTTTGGTGAGGTCATAAATAAATTCAAATATGTTGAATATTGCCAGAAAAAGTTAAATTTTGAAAACAAATCAAAATATCTAAACCTTATGGGTAACGAGATGGAATAAAATAAGTTTAAATATTTTAGCTCAAAAAGTATTTATTTATTAAATTTCATGTGAAGATTGGCTGGAACATGTCACCCGCATGGAGGAAGGAGGAATTCCAAAAGATGTCCTCTACGTAGGTTATGTGACTAGGAGAAAAGCTAAGGACCTTCCTTAGGTGTGGCGTTGTACAAAGATGTGTACTAGAGAGGCATGAAGGCTTTTGATATTGACACAGAGTCCTGGGGGCTCTTACAGCAAACCGCACAGTGCTGAAAGTTACCATGCACTAACAACTGCAAGCAGAGGAATAGAAGCTGATAGACGCCGAAGCAAACATAAGAGCCTGCGGAAAACAGCTGTGCAGGACTGACAGATACAGATATAACTACTGCAATCGGCGCTGCCTCTTTCGCACTAGATTTCATAATCAGAAGTAAGCCAAGAAGCAAAAACAAATAGACTTAAAAAGAAATGTAATTCTCTATATGTTCAAAATGCTACCTTGCGTTAAAAGCGTAAACATAGAAACAGCTTTCTAGTTTCCTTGAGCAGATTTACCAAAGTATTCATAATATTTTGTAGTTGAGATCAAAGTTTGGAAAGAGAGCGTAATGTTCAATATTTATTTCTCTTTAAATGCTTAAGATATCCCTGATTTTTAAAAAAGCGATCAAGTAAGCTGTTATCTCTACTTTTTATGTAAGCTATAGTTTCTATTGCATAACTGAAAAGTCTAAATCGAGAATTCACTGACGGTCTATTTTCTTTTCGAAAACAGTCGAAATGTTACGTTTGCAGTATAGTAGCCCAAATGACTGTCAATTGGTTTAGAATGGAACGTAGTAAAATACTTCCTGAAGCTGCGATTATTAAGAGTCAGCACCTAAGACATCCTCAGATAAGGCACTGAAGGCACATCGAGGTATGAAGTCTTACCAAAAACTACAAAGAAGACGCTCGATGGAACGTACACTCAGACACCCTTATGGCCTGAGTATCAGGTAGCATAAAACATATGAAATACTGATAGGACAGTGGTTTTCCCAAATTAACCGTTAGGATACGCTGTAGAAGGAAACAAGCAAGTAACTGCAGTCATATCAGCAAGAAAGCCTCATCTCCAAAAAAACAACAAACAATTATTATTGTAAACTACGGAACTCAACAAATCACACAAATGTAGTGCCAAGGGGCAATATATATAAAATTAGAATATAAATAATAGAACATAAAATTTTCAACTTTTCCGCCTTTTTGCAGAAGAATTTTGACAATTTTGAAAGCGTTTTAGAAATTTTGAAATAAATTTCCTAGTTTAACAATTTTGAAAATGCAGTTTGACAGGAAGCAGCCCAACTGGCAAAATTGATGAAGGATCGAGAAGTTTCCAGAAGACTTTTCAGCAATCGGCTGCGACCAGTCTGAAAAACCAGTGAACTTTCGCCTTCTGGTTAGAAACTTGTCTGATATTGTTGTGCAAGGGGTTGATCACGCTGTTTGCTAGTGATGAGCTACTGGTGAGCTAGTGTTTCGACTTCCAATTTGTTTTATAAGAGGCATTTTTAAGAGGCATTTTAAGGGAAATATTTTCTAGCATCCGAATACAGCAAAACTTTCATCAATATTTAAGTCATAATGGTAAAGCTCTATTTAACTCACATAACAATAGCATGACTTTCTGAGATGGAAATAATCCATTGTTTAGATCCTAGAGTATTATCAGTTTGTTTGTTTTTTAACTAACTGAGTTATATAACTTCTTTAATTAGTTAGTCGTTTGTCTGATTATTTGAGAATATTAAAACTACGTTGGAATAACTTTGTGAGCACACGCAGTACTTGATCATTACCATTTGGTTTATTCTTTGACTTATTTATTTTGTCTCGTTCAAACTTTATTTTGAGTGCGTCATTACACGACTAGGTTATTTGTTTGCTTCTGCGCAAAGTGATCATCACAAATTTTTACAACTTTCCAAACACCCAGCGTACCGCTTGACAAATACATGGAAGCAAACCGTCTAAATATAACATTCTAAACAACATTCTATAAAATAATTTAATCCCGAACTACTTTTTATCAAAACGATGGTCATAAGGCTTTATTAGCACATAAAAAGTGAAAACCTACTTCATATGTCTTTATAAATTAAATGAGGGAAGATGTTTTTGGATATTGGATTTCCTTCAAAGGAAATTCTTTCTCGATACAGCTCATTTAAATTTTTAGCTTTTTAGCTTCCTTGGATGGGATCACTTGATGAGGGCCAGAAATTGTTTTCAGAGGAATAAATGTGACTTCCTTTCTTCATTTGCTAAACACATATATGTCTCAGTACGTCACACGATTACTCTCCATTTCCTTCAATCACAAATTAAAGGGAGACTTAATTAAAGCAAGAAGCTATCATCGTAACTCTGACAGAAACTTGTAATCAAAGTGGCGCCAAATATGAAGTTTTCTTTTATAACAATGCGTCAGATTTTTCTGAAGAAACCAACGGCAAAGAGAGGGAAAATAAACAATAACTGACTCATCGGTCGGCTTATGTCTATCCTGATTATGCAGCAAACCACAAGTCGATAGCTGCTTCAGAACATCTTATTTACCTGCAGCTGTTGAATTTGCAAGAGCCACAACTAGTTAAACGGAACACAAGCAATAAATGTGTTAGGGGGTACCTTGGTATATTTTCCAAAATGGATAGAATCTTCTCTTAGGCGTCGACGAATATCTGTTTTGTTGAATTTGTTGTCTTTCCATACTGATGTAAAACCTTGATGAAAGGTTAAAGGGACCCTCCGAACTATCATTTACCCACCACAAAAGACTTATTGTCGTTTCCCTACTATGTCAAGTTAAATTAAATTCTACTTCCAGTCAAAAGGCAATTGTATTTAAAATTATGAT
>JANTCA010001971.1:0-32291 GCA_024741275.1 Chironex yamaguchii | reverse complement strand
TTCTCTGCTGTAAATCCAGGAATTGTTTTCACGACTAGAAAGATCTTGCCATCCATTCACAAGGATTGTGTACCTACTACAAAGACGTCTTACAGACGTCTTTGTAGGACTCGTAGTCTTTCCTGAGTAAATAAACACTTATTTTGACTTCCTTTCAAAGTAAACAGTGCCACTGCTTTGCCAGGTCTCTGGTTTCGCTCTTATCTCGCTTTAGACAACAATGCTGTATAGTAAATGGGCGAATTTCTGTTACAGGCAGTATAACTTGTGGCGTAGCACAAGGTTTATGTCTTGTACTACTTCTCTTCCTCGTCTATATTAATGATCTTCCTTGTTGTTTGAATAATTCCCTTGTATCCATGTATGCTGATGACACAAGCATTTACTATGCCCCTGAATCTGTTTCAAAAATTAATCAGGCAGTCACTGTTGTCTTATGAGGTTTGAAAGGATGGTTTGAAGGAAATAAGATGTCTTAAAATGTAGCTAAGACTAAAGCAATGATTATAGGGAATAATGGAAAGCTGCGAAAAATTGACTTTGCCTTTCGATTCAATTAAACCACACTTTAAGATTGGTTCTGAGGATATCAAGATGGTTACAGAGGTCAAATACTTTGGTGTTCAGGTTGACCACCAACTTAAATGGATATCTCAGATGGCCTTAACAGCTATGAAGATCTCTAGAGTTGTTCGTGTACTTCGTTATGCCAAGTAGTACGTTCCCATTTTAACTGTCATGACATTATATGAGTTTAGTGGAGCCGTATTTTAGATATTGTTGACCTGTATTGGGAAATGCTGGGGTGACTGTCATTGAAAAATTGCAGAAACTTTAAAATTGGGCTGCAAAACTCGTCACCAACAGCCCATTTCATGCGACAGCTTTATAAGTTATTCGGACGCTTAAATGGCCCACTGCTAGGGAGCTTATTGATTCTAAAGCCCAGAAAATGGTTTTCAAATACCTTAATGGGGACATGCCTTCTTATACGAAAGACATGTTTACAAGAGTCAACAACTCTACTGTTTGTTCTCTTGGAAATGCTGAAGTCAAGTTCAGGTTACCATAACTAACCTTTACTTCCAATCTGATTGGTAAGAAGAATTGTCAAACATCCTTCTAATACTTCTTCATTCTTGCTAAATGCCGCCAACATTTTGTTCAAGTGCCATTTTACATGTTTGATTCAAAATTTTATCATGTTTTTTTCCAATAATTTCTGTGATCTTGCTCATCAAAACTGGAACAACAACACTGGAGTAAGATTCCTTGTCAACACTTTTAACAGGCTCCTCCAAATAGCAATATAAATACTTGAATTTATTGACATGAACATGTTGGTGATACTCATTTATGGCACTTCTAAAGCCATTCATCAAATAACTTCTGTCGGTGCAGCCTTTGATGCTGAATTTTCCACTGAGCCAGCTACAGTCCTTACTCCAGGACAGAACATTTACTACTTTTGATGTTTTAAGATTCATTCTCTAGGACATCATCAACTCAACTTATACAAAGGCCTATTTTTTCACTTATTTTGCTTTGCCTCGGCTGCTTCGTTTTCACATAGAGGACATTAACTAAAATGACTGATCCCCATCTATCAGTGAAAACAGTGTGTGTTCTGCCTCCTAGGTAGGTCCCACATGTTATCTCCTCCAAAACTCCCGCACCTCTGCCTCTCTCTTCATCTCTTCATAACTCATCCCACCTTGTATATCGTTCATTATCATGATTCGTTTTCTTCCTCTTGGTCTTTTGCCTTCAAACCATGCCTTGAGGATATCCTTCAACAAGCTGTCATGTCTTAAAGCATGACCTACCCAGCTCTTTTCTTCATGTGGATTGTCTCAACTATTTGCAGTTTAGCTTCACCAACCCTTAACAGCACAGCTTTATTGGTGATTCAATCTGACCACTTTATCTTATCCATTCTTCTCCAAATCCACATATCTAAGACACCAATTCGGTTTCTGTCAGCCTTCCTTATAGTCCAGGACTCGGCTCCATACTGCAGAACACTCCAGACAAAGCAATGCACCATTCTCTTCCTTAACTGCAAGTCAAGACCACTTGTGGACAGCTTTTTTTGCTTCTCAAAAGCTGTCTTTGCCATTGCCACTCTTGCCCTGGTTTCCTTTTCACAGTAGCTATCATCCGATATGATGCTGCCTAAGTACTTAAACTGCAGTACTTGCTCCAGTTGCTGACCTTCTGCTATGATATTTGCTTGTTCCCACTGTCTTCCTATCTGCATCACTTTCGTCTTCTTGACGCTGATCTGCATCCCATATTCATTCACAATTTTATTGTTGCACTCCATCAGTTTCTGCAATCCTTTCTCTGTGCTACCGTTGTCTGATCGTCTGCAAATCTTATGGACTTCACAACTTCTCCAGCCACTTCAACTCCCTCATCAACAGTGTAAAGTGCTTTCCTTATCATGGCATCTGCATAGATGTTAAATAGCAAAGGTGAGACGAGACATCCTTGATCAATACCTCCTCCAACAACTGCTGCGTCTGTCACACCTGAACTTGTTCGGACAGAAGCTGTTTGCTTTAAATACAGCCCTGCTAACAACCTTCTGTCCCTCCAGTCTATGCCAATGTTCTGCAGCAATTTCCTCAGTTTTGAGCAATTACCCCTGTTGAAAGCTTTTTCAAAGTCGACAAAACACACTTACACATCCTGCTGAAATTTAATGATTCTTTCACACAAGATACACAGTACTGCAATGGCTTCTCTGCTTCTGCAGCCTCTTCTGAATGCAAACTGGTCTCTTTCAGCCCATTCATTTGCCCTCTTCTCCAGCCGAGTGGTTAGGACTTTGAGAAGCACTTTAGATGCATGAGAAATTATGCTGATGGTGCGGTGGTCCACACAGCATATGGCATTGTTCTTTTCTCCAATAGTATCATCACAATTCTGCGAAAGTCCTCTGGCATAGAACTGCATACACAGGGCAACAAACTGTTTCCTTGCTTCACCATCAAGTACTTTAATAAACTCAGCTGGTACACCATCTTCTCCTTCTGCTTTCTTTCCTCATAGCGACTCTATGGCAATCACTTTGCTTTCTAGTAGCTCTCGTCCCAGTGCATCTGCATCTACTTGCTGTTCTTCTCCCAGTAGTAGACTTTCTGGCCTTTCTCCCTTGCTATACAGATCTTCTATGTATTGTTTTCATCTTGCCTTTATGTCCTCATCTTCCGATTAGTGGCTTGCACATTTGGTTTCTGACAGCTGCTTCACTTTGTGGCACATAGCATCCATCTTTCCTCTTCAGGATAGATCCCGAAACTCTTGACACTGTTGTTATAACTAAATTTCTCTTGCCTTGTCAGTTTTCTTTGTGGAGAAGATGGTTTAGGTGCTTGTACTCCAGCCACAATGTTTAAGTAGTTCCATTTTCTGCGATCTTCCACTATCTGTATTATGCTGTTAGTGAGCCTCTGGTCTGCGAGGTTCGCTGCCAATGCTTTGCTGTGCACGTTCAGTTATTACTTCCTTTATTCTGTTAATTTTTACTTCAGCAGTACCATTTGGTCTTGATGCTGTCTTCTCTAGCACTTCTGAGCTGAATTTTAATCTTATTTCTGGTTCTTGTAGCACTTCTTTGTTCCACCTCGCTCTTTTGGCTGCTTGTTTTGGTTATTTCAGTTTTAAGCAGATCTTCATCCTTACGAGATTGTGATCGCAATTTATATCTGCACCAGGAAAAGAGTGAGCGTTTTTCACGCTGATATCACCCTCTCACAATAATAAAGTCCAGTTGGTACATTCTAAAATCACCAGGAGCTTTCCATGTGTATCTTCTCCTTTCAGGATGTTCAAATCACGTATTCATCAGCTTGTTTCTTTTGCAAGAATCGACCAGCATTGTACCTCTGTTGTTCCTAATACCAAGTCCATACTCTCCAGTGGTGATGCCATCCCTACCTTGTCCAGCCACAGCATTCCAGTCGCCTAGAACTACAAGATATTCATTTCCTTTTTCCAGCGCCAATCAGTTGTGTTATCTGGTCGTAGATTTCTACTATCTCCTCCTAATCATAGTTGATGTAGGCATGTACACACAAATCACCATCAGGTCAACCAGGTCTGCGCTGAGATGCATCATCATCAGATGATCACTGATACATTCCACTCTCTTCACACACTGTGTTGTTCTTTGATCTAGCATGACAGCCACACCTCTCTGGCTCTCTTTAATACCAGAGTGTATAATTCTGTAGTCATCACTCCAGATGTCACTTCTGTCTTTCCACCTTATTTCCGTGATGCCCATAATGTTAACTCTTTGCCAGCTCATCTCTCTCTTCAGACACTCCACCTCTTCCGGATATATCAAACTTTGTACAATCCATGTTGCCATTCTCAAAAATCTTTCATAGGGATTTTGCTGGATGATGACCTGAAAGCCTCTATATCCTCCCCTGCCATGCATGGTGCCACTCATTAAGCTGGAACCATTTACGCCACTTCCCAGAGTACTTGAAGACGACATTTCATGTGTGTAGCATGGGAATATACTGAGGTGTTTTCCCGTTGCCTTCTTCAGATTTTCTGTTAGGGTTGACTCCTTTAGCTTCTTCCTTGAAGGTCGGTAGGCTGGTAGGACACTTGCCGTTGAATATCAGCTGTCGCAGAGGTATATATCACTGATAGCCGCCAGATTCCAGCAGACGCATTTCGGATTTCACTGTTTTCTGAGCAGGGAGACCACAAGGGGTGCTGTCATTTGCCCAAGGTGAGCCCTTGTGACTTGTGGTAGGGCGGGATCGTCTTACACTCCCGTACATGTCCGTTAGACAAGTTCACTGCCCTTCAGTAAAAAGTGAGAACAGTAAAAACAAGAAAAAGCAGCGCAACACTTTCTATAAACAGATAAAATTTCAATGTACAGTATTTACACGACCTTTTATTTAAAAATCTCCCTTTTCGCCGTACATTTTCAAGGTTAAAATATCCTGTTTAGCACCTTTCGACATAAAACCAAATCAGGTGTATTCGACTAACACAACACTGAGAAATTATACTTGGAAATAGCATGTGGCTATCATCAATGATAAAAAATCTTTAACGTGAAGATCCTCTTTGTGAAGGCGAGGAGACCTGACACATCCATCCTCCTTGACTTCCTGGAATCAAGCAAATGCGATCGTACCAGTATGCATCAATTTTTACGATACCTCTTACGATGTCATCCTTCCTTTCTCAGCCTTAACACTATTTACAATGACTCCTTGGGATTTCTTTCGCTCATCAATTACTTGAGAGGTTTTCTCTAACAATACACTCTTGCGCCAATTATTCCTACCCATCACAAGCTTTTCAGGGCCTTCACACCAAACATTATAGCTTACTAGTGTACTAGTTGCCACTCCTCCACTTCCAAGATTTGCTGGATAGTGCTTCCCAGGGCAATGACTTCACGAACTTTTCCCGAAACTTCAAACTGTTTTCTGTTGCCAGCAGTTTGAATCCAAAATAGAGCGATGTTGCTGTCGAGCAAAAACCTATTGTACGTCTTCCTGTGCGCTCAATGCATTTATTGTAATACCCATCAAGGTGCATAAAATCCTGGCAGACATCAATGCTAGAACTTTTTTATCACAGCTACTCTAGCTTTAGTGCATATAAGTCTACAGTAATTCATTTTCGCATTCTCACAAAGTAAATATATGACGGCACAATAAATAGCCCTTGGTGCCAGTATTTGCAAAGACGTGCAATGAATACTTGACATTATCTGTTTTCTTTACGTATACACCTTGGAACTGAAATCTCTTTTATCGTAATTTTGCCTTTAAATTGTCAACCAATGCTCCATCTCTTATATATATCCGCAGGGAGTTTCTCATCCCATCCTAACAAATGTATGAAAAGTTGTTGAAAACAAATTTTTCCGATTACCACTACTGGGCTCTAGACCCAAGGGGTCAAATTAATTAACAATGATCTTTTCGTATGAATGTCTCTGCCCCAGCCACTCGCGTCTAACCCTAGCATAAAATGTTTCCTAGTAGTAGTCTGTAGGTTGCTTTCATTGATCCTAGCAAAGTATTTGTCATATTTCCAGAAGTTGCTCTTTATTTCGCAATATCATGATCAAAGGAACAGGGTATTGAGGATTGGAATTGTTCTTTTTCAAGTGAACCTACGCCTTTGGGTGTTTGACCTCTTTCATACTTCATGGTCCTTAGATTCGATTTTGTAATTGCGTATGCAATTGTACCTCTCTAGATCTTGTACGGTGTCAGCGGTCTAGTTCTCAAAGAACGGAGATGCAGGAAAAATGCAAAAAACAATATTTCTGAGTACGTTTCAAACATTTCGGGGATTATTCAAGTAAGAATAAGGAAAATAGTAGCAGGTCATCTGGAGAAACAGAGCTCTTAAATTTAAAATGCTTATGACAAAGCATCTGACGTGATTCATTTGGGTTTTTTGACCTACCTTTATGTTGCTGCTTTTAAAGTGAAAAAGGCGCACGTCCACTGTCACTGTATTAAGCCCTTATTGAGCTGTACTTTTGATAAATAGTTCCATGGTGGTAAAAGAGCATATGATGAAGAAGAGTAAGAATCAACTCTACCAAAGATAAAGAAAATTCAAATTGCTAATTAAAGCCATGAATGATGTAACGAAATTCGCTTAGTGCAATAAAATATATAGGCAGTTTTGCTTTGACGAATAATTCCAGAAAATCTTTTATTGACTGGGGGAGCTTAAAATAAGTCTTGAATATTCGATTGCAGTTATAGCGTAAGTCATCAAATCAACATCATCAACTTTTTGTTGATCACAACTGATCACATCGACATTTGATATTTTCAAATGTCTACAGATAATTTGACATGCCCTAAGTCCACATATACGTTTGTCATGGTTTATGACAAACACTGGAACTAATACTTGATAGACTCCTTCAGAGTAATAAAATATTTCGTCTTCTACAATGTATTGATTATAATCAGGCTCAGTAAATCAAAAGTTTGCAACACCATTGTTAGCAACCAATAGAAAATTAAGGAACAATAACGAATCTCCTATCATGAACCAAGAATTTCTTAAAGGAATCATAGAAGCATTGAGAAGTTCGTAAAATTAAAGTTAGACTGACCAATGTCTGATATAAAACAGTGAAACATTTTTATTGCCATAACCATTTTTATTAAATCAAACTTCTACTCCAAACTGAGTCGTGCTGTTAAAGACATACCTCTTTACTTGATGCTTTTCATCGGCGGTGGCATGAATGCCACAGTGCATACAGCATAGACTCAAAATGGCATACTTCTTGAATTAATCGAACAATAGAATTTATTGAAAATATCTCATTTTGGAAGTCACTGATCAAACTGTGGACATTCAGGTCACTAAACAGGTGCATCCTTTAAGTTCAACGTTACGATCCATCGAAAATAGTGACAAATAGGAATCAGCGACTTCCAGGCATTGTAGAAATAGAACCCAGTTGAAAGAAACCACACCATGGTGACAGTAAAAGATAAGCTTCGTTTGCGAGGTCCTAGTGTATCTACTCAAAAATTGCTTTCGCAGGCACTTAAAAATGACAAAGAACTTGCAACACGTGTTGGCAACACTATTACCTGCTGGTCTCAGTGGCAACCAAAGCAGGTACTGCCTCCTAGACCTTGACCACTTACAAAAGTGTATCTGCAATCTTTGAGCATCAATGCAGAACATTCGATCAGCTCCTTATGAAGACCCTAGAGGATTTGCAAATTAATGGTATTCTGATCATTTGAGACCATATTACTTGCATCAGGCATCGAGAACGTGTCGTAATTCTTGAAAATGATAACTAGATCAAACCTCTTCTACAATTCTGTATACAGACCATTTACGGGAACTGGTAGATGACAGTTTCTGGGCCAATAGCGAAACCAAAGAGAGGTCTCACTTTCTCAAGTAGCAGCCAAGATCTACAACCGCTGCTTACTGAACAAAATCGCCAACAAACCAGAATGATTTCTATCTAGGGCAGTTGACCACAGCCCATATACTTGCTCTTTGACGCATTATGGATGAATTAAAGTAAACCAAATGTATGCTCTCAGCGATAGTAATAAATTTTAAGTTTAAACAAAATCATTATTAATATTATTATCATTATTATCTACTGCAAGAGACATTGAGCAGAGCAGACGTGCCTTGTACATGTCTTAGATTCAAGGATTAAGTTACTTGAATCATAGCCATATATTTTCCCTGTTACAAGTATAAAGCTTCCTTTGCTTGATGCGTGAGTCCCTTCTTCATGTAGTTTCTAGATGCAAAGTGTACATTGAACAAAGCCTCTTTACATGGCGCCACTACTCTATCCTAACTTTCATTACTTCTACTTTAGAATCTGTAAAGAACACAGATATCTATGCTGATATTTCCAGGGATCTCGGCACCTCAGTCATAACTGGGCACGAATTACGTAACAGCTTTCTTTGATCTTATCTTTGATATAATAAATGCCTTTACGCCCTGGAACTGATCTTAGCTTTAAATCAAATCAACACGATAACTCTCTACGTAAACAGCAAAAGTATGATAACTTGATTAAAGAGCTGGAAAATTAATATGAGCAAGTCAACTTCTTTTGTTGTGTTTCTTATTCTCCATGCGAGAGACTCAAGTAGCCAATTCCAAGTTACTTGTAACATGAGACTTGTAATCCTGTATTAATTTTAACAAGTTTAGTGGAAGTATTTTCTCCTTTTCATGGAAACGTTCGGGACCCAGAAATGCAAAATCGGTTAATTTTGCATTATAAGATGTAAATCTTTGATTTCGAACTCAGGAATAAAAACAGTCATGGAAGAATCAACAACTAGGCTTACTCCACACTAAAAGAAAAAATTTGACTTCACAAAGCTAGCGAGCATGTACTTTTCTTTACGACATAAACAACGCGATGCCCAGAGGTAATCCAGTTAGGGTTCTGTGGTCCATTGTAATAGGTCATAAGGTCTTGTTAATAGCATATGCCATGGAAATCAAAGATATCATTTTTCTGAAATAATGAAGTATTCGATTTTATGAAGAAAACCCATTAAAGGGGGCAATAGATTCAATTTCCCGATAAATTAACAAAACGTGCAGAATTTGTAGAGGATTGACGAAAATCCTATCTTATTTCAAAAATTCACACATTAGCCACAAAATGTAGGCCGGTAAGAGGGCGGGCGCACCCCAGATAATGCCTTAAATTCGTCGACTAACAAAGGAGACCAGTTCCTCTACATCACCAACTACTTGCAATATATCTGAGGCATCACAAGTAACTATATTGTGTACAGTAAGGTCAGTACAAGAATGGGGTAATGACTAAGTCTTCTTTTAATCTACGAAATCCTCAGCAGACTATAAAAATTGTACACTTGTCTTAGTTAAGTTATAAAAAGGCTCATCCATGGCAGAAAAAAATCCGGATGATAACAGTGATAATATCGGGCAAGGCCTAAAGAAGCATGCAATTGGCAGACATCCGCCAGAGCAGGGGTAGCAGAAAAAGCTCAGAAGTGTTTGGACGTTGGAGTAATTTTCTTCTCAGACTAAAGTAGACTTTCTTGCTTGCTGACTAACATCTCATAATTATTCATCACCGACTGGTTGTTTCGTTTCTCTTTCTAGCTCACTCAAAGCATTCTCCTTATGCATTTCATCTCGAAACTTTCAATTCTTTCAATAGGTTTAGAGTCCAGGTCTCGCATCCGTATAGCCA
The DNA here is from genome assembly GCA_024741275.1 of Chironex yamaguchii. Classification (NCBI taxonomy): domain Eukaryota; kingdom Metazoa; phylum Cnidaria; class Cubozoa; order Chirodropida; family Chirodropidae; genus Chironex; species Chironex yamaguchii. Next base: position 22,540 of record JANTCA010001971.1, on the reverse strand, counting down.
TACCGAGGTGATCAGCGCCCTCATAAGCATCGGTTTCGTTGCCGTAGTAGTTTTTCTTCTGTACCAGAGGTGGTTAAGTTTGTGGTCAGTTGCGCTGTCACCATGGCTATCCTTCTTTTGACTTCAGCTTCGCATCTTCCATCGGTGGTGACTTCGAAGAGACGAATTTTTCAACATTCTCCAGTTGTTCTCCGTCAAAATGCACCCGTGTCATTTATCTTCTAAATTATCGAAAATTAGCGCTCTGTTGCAAAAATTTATTGATATTTTTACTACTTTCCTATAATAGTTGGCTCCAGTTTACTTAAAAAATGACGTGAGCGTAAGATTAGTCGATTTGCCAGATTCGTCGGGAACAGCAACGCAAGAAAGCCACATGCACAAGCCTCATCAACAAAGTAAGCAAACCAGGGTTAGCAAAGAGGAAAACAAGAAGACATGAAACAGAACATGGCAAATAATTTCACGCACATTTCATCTATTTCATGCGACCAAATAAATAGTTTTGGCTCTACAGTTAATTCAAGAAATTTCAGAATGAAACAGGTCACGTATCAGTAATTCAACCTCTAGAATACTATGTTACCGTAAACTGGTTTGCCATCTGCTGAAGACTAATATTTGGCAATGTCAAACAAATCAATCAATAACCAACGTACACACGTGAAGTGGAATTCACTGGGTCCATGACTTCAGATTAGTTATGAACAATTTTTTCACATGCACAATTTCGCCCTGTACATAAGGATACATGCTATATAATGTCATTTTCCAAATTTGCCTATTACATTGCACTTCCGTCCCTGGAATGATTTTAATAGCATCTTAGATTTAAAATTGTGCAAACGCGGTTATAACGTTTAAAATAACATTTATCTAACCATGTCATGGGGCAGCATGAAGTGACCTCTATCTCGTAAATTCCGAAATTTCTCTCCTCCATGTACGATAAAAAGCAAAGATGAATTTGAGATAACCAAATACTCGAAAGCATCATGATAGTATAAAAATATTCACAATGTCACAAATGAATCAAATAGGACAAAAACGAAACAAGAGCTATAACCTAAACAATCCTGCGAGTTCCTCTCGACAAGAATTCTCTCAAGATCGCTAGTAACATAACCTTATCCACGATTGAACAGAAAAAAGACTATCGGTCGTGCAGTTACCAAAGGCTTCCTGACTTCGACGAATACTAAGGATAGGAGTGGAGATACTAATTTAGAGATGGTTTGAATAATAAGTAATGGTGGCTCTCTCTCATTTCTAGGGAAGAAGACGATGCGATGTCCAGTTCACCAAACAGTGCGTGCCCGAGAGGAACAACCTCGTAGGCATGATGATAAACCATGACTGTTTACCCGCGGCTTACTGTAATCTGTTTTCCTGTGGTACTGTGCCGTTTAGAGAATGCAGACGCTTGCACCGCCCACAAACCGGCAGATTTAACCAAATCGCAATGAATCTAAAAACTTCAGCAATGTTACCTCGCTACTCACTCAATTACGATGAGAAATGTATCTTACAAATATCATGGATAATATCATAGCAAAGGAATAATTGTTATTTATACGAAATTTAAACGTTCTACGAATACACAGTAATGAAAATGTACAGTCCACAAGTTTCAAATTTCAATCTTTGCCTAACTGACCACAATCAGTAACAGTTTTCGAAGACTGCTCTTAGCAAGACACAATATTTAAAATATGCCTTATCTATTAGTGTTACCGCCATATAGGCGACTATCGGTAACGTGCGCATGCGTGAAAATGTATTACTTAACGTAGATTACGATGTAACGATGGATTGGATGGAGGCTACAAAAATCAGTGTGTACGGCTAAAAAACCCACTCGAACAACGTGTACCTTGTTTAGGATCCAAATCTGCATGGGCTTCATTATCAAGTACAGAGCAAATTAGTCAAAAGTCAAAGGCCTGGAATTTGTTATTACCATGATTTTACTTTCACCAGTTGCTTTCAAAGTTACACCTGTTCAAATCTTTGAAATCTTAAAGCACACTCTGATAAATACTTTAAACAGTTCATGATGTAAATTTTCGATGTAAAGAATGTGTATTCTGCCACAGTATATATTAGTTGTTCAAAAAGGACCCTACATGGACGAGGAGTTTGACAGGAAAATATTGCCTATTCATGGTCATTATCACTTCAACAATTAGGTAGCACGTTGACTAGCTGGCTTTATAACCATCCATAATTCTCTTTCACTAAATAAAATACACAATCAAAATAAGTCCCTACGAAAACTAAACCTAGAAATACATTACTAAATGTCACCCTGCGGCCGGAACAATGACAAGAAAATACAAAATACGTGTTGAAAAGCATTTCGGGGCCTGAGAAAATGCACGTTACAAAACAAAGTCAAGATCCATAATATAATGTCACAATATTGTCATCCAGCCCTTTGATACTACTCATGTCCATGATTCCATACAATGAAAAGATCATTGCAAGCACATATTCACTTGCAACAACTAAATGACATTAGGTTTAGAAAACTAGGAAACATGAGTAAATCATGAGGCTTTCTTGCCATCCCTTTTTAAATGACGCTCTTTACTGATTCAACCAACACCCACAGACAAGACGGCTCACAAGTCAGTCATAAATGGTGAGGCAGTGGAATACCACATGATTGTTTTTAACTTAGTTTGGTTGTGACGTGCCAGCATACATTGGGTTATCAAACTTCTGCTTGGAAGGAATGTACAATGGATTCTCGGTCTACGGAAATAAGAAACAATGACAACGAAAATGACAACGAAAATGGGCATAAATAGTCATCAAACCTTTCTAAACAATCATCGATCGTTGATAAATTATTCTACTTACTGTGGCAACAAAGAGAAAGAAATGCCTCCTGGGCTAATCTCGTGAAGGACATTTCAAGTCCTCAACTGTCATAATCCTAAACCAGTTGTGGGTAAGGGGGAAATTCTATTAAGCCTTCGACAGTCACATATAGATGCTGCCAATGCCTGCTGTTAACATGAATTTACTGTCTAAATCACTTATCGGCGAAAATATACTGTCAAAAAGCGGAAAATACAACACTTGTTGAATACTAAGTTGACGTACATAATGAAATTGCAAGTATTGCAGTAAGCAATTTAACAAGTTGAAATTAACTCATTGAAACAATCAAAAGACAAAGATCCTTAATATAAAATCAAACATCGTTATTGCCACCTTACCAGGTAAAGACGGATTGTACAGACAAATCAGAAAATAACAAAGTTGTCAACACAACCAATCAAAAACTCACTTACCCTTTCCCACTTAGCCTTCATTGTTTCTTTTTCAAACCTTGAGTATTCGTATCGATCCTTTGATAAAGAAAAGAAAAGATGTTAAGACTTACAAGGGTTGCTATTGGTTACTATGTAAGACGATGTCATGTGGAGAGTAAAAGAATATGAGACAGTGAGAGATTTTTGATGTTTTCCATATGCAAACATGGCAGCTTTCTTGTTTAGAGGAAATGATCAAACGCTTTATCTATTCAACCACACTCAGGTGAGGAAGTGTAAAAATCTTCTCCAGTTATCCTACCCGCAGTTTTACCTCCAGCTCAGGCTTAAGCTTCCCATTTTAACAAACGTGGTCAAAAACAATGCAAAGTCTGTTTCTCATAATTTAAAGTTTTCCTTCTTATACAGTTCACTCGACTAACCCTTTTGAATTATAAAAACGTATTTCCTTGTTGCTTGTCATACATTTTAACAACGAGAAAATGTAGTTATTAATTGTTTACTTTTAGAGAACATGTGAACCGTACATTATAGAAGTGATTTTTTTACCAATGTAGGTCGCGGTAGGACGACGTTATCAAGTCCCCTGAGCCTATCTGATCGAACCTAATGAAAAATTGCAAACATTTATTCCTGGACATGGCACATACGCACACATTGTAAATAAAAAAAAAGACTTACATATGCTGATATTAGAAGTTTCCACAGCAACAAGAGAATCAGGCCAGCAAGCAGGATTCCACCAATAGTGCCAAGAACTATTGCTAGAATATTCGGCTTTGAAACTAAATTTGAAGGGCAAGCTGCAAAAAACAGCAATGAAAGAAAATGAACAATGAGATCTATCAATCTAAAGTCAATCTGCTGTTTAAGAACAGCATAGGAGATACGTAGACGGCTGATTTAGAGGACGAAACACATACTTGAGACAAAAAGAAATACAGAGGTGAAACTAAATGTCTCCGAAGGAAAGGCGGTTAATAACTAGTATTTACATTATCCTTAGCTCGCAGGTATTTTACACATTAAACAGCTTGGGCTGAAATTATGGGTACAAACATGAGTTTGCTAGATTCTAGAAATAGGAACGTTTCTGCTTTATGGTGTGGGAAACGTAGGTTGAAAAATCATGAAAAATACAACGCGACGTCGTACGGCGGACACAATCTAATTATGACGTGCAACCAGTTTAACAATACATAGAAGATATGCATTACAAGGAGAAAAGGCCAGAAAGACTAGCACTGGGAGAAGAACAGGAAAGTGATTACTACTAGAAAGCGAAGTGATTGCAGCCATAGAGTCACTATGAGGAAAGAAAGCAGACGGAGTAAATTAGTATTGATACACCAGCTGAGTATATTAATTAAAGCACTTGATGGTGAAGCAAGGAAACAGTTTGTTGCCCTGTGTATGGACATCTACAGGGACGGCACATGGCCAGAGGACTTTCACAGAATTGTGATGATACCATTGGAGAAAAAGAAGAATGCCACACGCTGTGAGAACCACCTTATCATCAGCTTATTTTCTCATGCGTCTAAAGTGCTTATCAAAATCCTAACCACTCAACCGCAGAAGCGGGCAAATGAATGGATTGGAAGAGACCAGGTTGGATTCAGAAGAGGCTGTGAAAGCAGAGAAGCCACTGCAGTACTGTGTATCTTGTGTGAAAGAATTATCAAAGTTCAGCAGGATATGTACGTGTCTTTTGTCGACTTTGAAAAAGCTTTCAACAGGGTCAATTGTTCAAAACTGATGGAATTGCTGCAGAAGATTGGCATAGACTGGAGGGACAGAAGGTTGTTAGCAGGGCTGTATTTGAAGCAAACAACTTCTGTCCGAAAAAGTTCAGGTGTGACAGACGCAGCAGTTATTGAAAGAGGAGTTCGTCAAGGATGTCTCGTCTCACCTTTGCTATTTAACATCTATGCAGATGCCAAGCTAAGGGAAGCATTTAACACTGTTGATGAGGAGGTTAAAGTGGGTGGAGAACTGCAAGTCCATAAGATTTGCAGGCGAGCAGGCAATGGTAGCAAGCACAGAGAAAGGATTGCAGAAACTGATGCGGAAACCATGCAGCTTTTCATAAAGGTCTCCCCATGCAAAGCCGCTCAAGGTTTAATGACAAGAGATACCAACATACCAAACTGAACAGAAAGGTTTGCATTCTACTTCCATACCTCAAAGCTGTCAAATAAATTGTATTACAGTATGCACTACTTACTTTTTTCTGTGGAGAATAAAAATGTTCTATTTCCTTGATTCCCGTCCAAGTATGAAAAGGTGTAAAGGCAACCATTTTGATCCCTGGCGATACAGGTTTGACCGCTCACTGAAAATTTCAAAGGAATCTAATATTTCAACATCACATTAATAATGTCAAGTCAATTCCTTTTCAGTAAAAACCATCATTAAGAAATGTTTTCATCACTTCCCGTTTCCTCACAACAAAGGTCAATAAAAGCAAGGGAAATAGTTTTGGGCATCAATGTAAATAACCCGAAGGCAACAACAGCTTCCACTAATCCCACTTTCAACCTACTGTTAAAAGTCGCCCCTGGGTATGCACAAAGGTATACTACGGCAAATGACCGTCGAGGGTCTTTAAGCTCGCTTAGCAACTGCTTGGGCAAAATAGACCGGAGCCACAAAATTTTTTTTCAGGTCACTATCCTATCGCAGATGACTTTAAAACTAAAAATATTACAAGCTTTGAATTTATATATACTGGTTTGTATATTACATAAAAAGACGCAATTATCTGAACCGAAAACATAATTGACTGAATATAAATATAGTAAATTACGGTGTCAACATCGAACACCATTTTATATATTTTGTATTTTTTCACAAATTCTGCAGTCGGCTGTTTCTCTAACTAACAAGAAAATTTCAATATTTCAGAGCAAGACAGAGAAAATTGAAAGAGTAAGAAATCACTTGCAACTCACGTGTGTTATTAACAAGTCTGATTGTCAGAGAGCAATTTCGGCATCGATCCTGGTCCTTAAGGATGTTCAACTGACACAACAGACAGTCAGCACTGGTCTCACATACTCCTTTACAACCCTTCATTTAAAAGTAGAATAACAGAAACAGAATTATGATTCATACGAAATAAAGGAACAATAGTGTCACATTACTTTGAGTCGAGAATAGAAAATGGAAAATACGGCTGACATTACTAAAACAACAAGCAGTGACAAACTTGGCCTACGCAGTGACATCCACAAATCCATACAAGAATTATATTTGAACCTTAACAATCACAGGCCTGGAATTTCTTTGTTTGGACAGTGAAGCTCGGTGTGAACGGTACAGAGAGATTACTTTCCCCTAAACTTAATACTCCCGAGGGGCCTGTCCACCTCTCCACCTCATCAGTATACTCCTACCCTGATCTCTAGTCCAGAGGTTACGGATGAGTTCTATGACCGGCTACAAACAACTATCCAGAGGACTTTAACGCCAGAGCGGGATCGGATGGCCTGTCTGCCTCGGCCTTTTTGCGATTGGCAATGTAAACAATAATAGTCAACGTTTACTTGAACTATGCACTCATTACAACCTCTGCATCACAAATACCTTCTTCCAGATAAAGCCACAACAGGGTTTCCTGGATGCATCCACGCTCTAAGCATTGGCATCAGCTGGACCTAATCGTCAACAATTATCTTAAAAATGTACTCTATAAAAGACCTACCAGAGCGCTCACAACAACACAGGCCACGCACTCGTCTGCGGGAAATTCAGGATTCATCCCGGAAAAAGCCATTACAAAGAGCCAGCTGGGAAGGTGCAGATTGACGTCATCCAAACCAAAGACCCCGTCAAGTCCAAACAGTTTGCAAGATCTGTGGAGGATTCCTGTCCCACGGGGCAGCTCAAAGGCAATACTCGGTAGAAGAGACGCCCTTCATGACACTGCACTGAAGATGTTTGGGCAGAAGAGAACCCAGACACACAACTGGTATGAACCTTACGTCAGCAAGCTCACGCCCTCATTAAAAGACAAGCGGGATGCTTTGCTCCTTTACAAGAAATGCCCCACTTGATTATCTCTCCAAGCTCTGTGGACTGCCCGGAACAAAGCAAAAAGCACAGCCAGAAGATGTGGCCACGAATACTGGCTTAAGCTCTGCGACAGTACTCAAGTTGTTGCTGACATTGGTCTGAGGAGACTACGAATGTATACAGAAGGTATTAGGTCCCGGGCAGGCAAAAATAAGCACCAAGGAAGTCATTCATCGGCGAGATTATCAGGGACAAGGGAAAACAAATGGAAAGATGGGTTGAGGACTACACCATTCTTCATTCCAGGAAGAGTGTTATCTCAGACAGTGTTGAACAAAAATACGCACGAAACAACTCTAAGCTGTCTAAGCTGGATGACGTTCCTACTATTGAAGAGCTAAGCCTGGCCATCGATGCTGTTCCCTGTGGCAAATGATGGTATTCCACCAGATGTTATCAAGTGCGCTAAGGGGCCGATGCTGGGTCACTTTTACGACCTCCTCCTCCACTGTTGGGAAGAAGGTTCGTGAGATGTTCCTCAAGTCATGTGTGACTGCAGTATAGTCACCCTCTACAAGAACAAAGGGGATCAGAGTGATTCCAATAACGTCAGAGGGATTTCTCTGCACCATAGGAAAGCTCATTGCCCGGGTCCTTCTGAACAGACTTCAAAAGTTGGCTGAAACAGTGTACCCCGAGTCTAAGTGTGGATTAAGACCCAAGTGTTCCACTACAGACAGGCTCTCCTCACTGCGACAGTTACAGGAGAAGTGCAGAGAACAAAGGAAGCCACTCATCTCGCCTTCATCTACCTAACCAAGGCCTTCAGCTGCGATGGGCTAATTAAGATCCTAGAAAAAAGTGGCTTTCCTCCCAAGCTCCTTAGTCTGATAAAGTCCATGTATGAGAATATGGTGAGTGTAGTTCAGTTTGACGGTGCGTCCTCCAACTCTTTCTCTATCAAGAACAGAGTCAAGGAAGGTTGCGTCCTTGTCCCACCCTGTTCGGCATTTTCTTTGTGGTTGTACTCAGTTAAACCTTCGGACTGTCGTCTGACGGGGTGTACCTGCACTCAAAATCTGATGGGCGACTCTTTAACCTTGCTCTGTTGAAAGCCAAGAGCAAAGTTAGCCGTGTACTGGTAAGAGACATGTTTGCCGATAATGCTGCAGTAGCGGCTCACTCCAAAGAGGGCCTACAGAGAACCATGGATTGTCTTTCAAAAGCCTGCTCATACTTAAAACTCACCATCTGCCTGAAGAAGACCAACATGATGGGACAACTGAACATAGCGATTACTAGCTAAAGGAAGTCAATCAGTTTACCTATCTTAGGTTCTATGGTTCAGAAACGTGTAAGCGCGATATGCTGACTATGGGAATCGATGTGTTCACCTTAGAAAAAAAGGCCAGTGATAGAGCAAAACGGAGGCATGCGGTCCATGAGGAGTGTGCTCGACGAGAAGCTGCCTTGAACTTCGCAACAGCGGAGAAAAGAGCACGGTGCAAGTCTTCTCAGGCAGAATCCAGTTCAAATGCGAAACAACAACCAGCATCCAGTTCAAATGCGAAACAACAACCAGCATCCAGTTCAAATGTGACCATTGCGACAGAGTCTGCCGTTGCCATAATGGATTATATAGCCGTATGAGGCGTTGCACAGTCGGGCCTCGGTGACCGACCCAGTGTGTCTCCAGAGTCCTTCGAGACTGATGGATGCTGGTGCTGATGACCCACGTACTATCAACCTCATAACAAATAGGAATGCGTGAGGGCATGTTTGAACGAGACATGCTATTCAACAACAAATCATTGCAGGCCTTGCCAAAAAGCTGGTGGCAATGGAAAGCATTCTATTAATAAGATTAACAAGTAGACTATATCATAATTCTTCTTTTTTAATTAGACTAAAGGATCGACAAACGGCAGGGTTTTATCAAGTGAACAACAGGCAAGGAAACTGTGTTTTTCAAACTTGATAAACATTTTAAATTCCAGTAAAAGCTTTGATCAAAACCAAACTTAACAAAACTTAACAAGCTTGCCTCAAAAAAGTGCATTTGTGACGAGGAAAATGCGACTGAAGGAACGAGAGGGTACGTCTACTTACAGGGCAGTTTTCGCATTTTTCCCCAGTATAAGTATCGTTGCAGCTGCATACACCACACTCACATGTCCCGTGTCCACTGCAAATTTTCTAAAAACGAAGTAATTATAATTTCTTAAAATAAATTCTAACTAGAATAATAGTAGGAACTGTCTCCCACTTTAGACACAGAAAAACTGTTCGTAAACTATTGCTTCACAAATAATAACTAAAAATTAAAACAATTAGCACATTTATTCTTCTCTACTATATTACATTCACTCTACTTTACTTTACTCCACTATTAAGGCCATAGTATCACATGATAAGCCACCATGTGTAATACTTCGAATGGCACAGAAAAAGCAAAACATACCTGGCTATCTAACAGCGAACAACCATTCGTGTCAAATGACGTATTTGTCTAGAAAGGCAACCTTTGGGTTGATTTGGGTTAAAATGCTTCCACAACCTCACTCATGGAAGGTGTTATAAATATACTTTCGGAGGATAGAGTGAAAACTGTGAATTTTGCCGTTCCCTCCTCGAAGGAATTCCGGACCTAAAGGTGGCGTCAACAACTGTCACTATCCACCAAACGCCAGATCCACTTTTCATCTGAAGAAAATTTCGGAAGCTTGCTCTTTCGGAGCAGAATGTATTAATTCTTAACATAAAGATCCTATTTGAAGATACCATTAAAGCTTACCCCATCAATTAAGCAATTCTTTTCAACCAAAGCGCAGTTCTTTACTCCACAATTACTGCCAGTCCATACCCCTGTGCATTCGCATTTGCCACAAACACACTTTCCATGGTCTGGACCTATAAAGAGTAAAGAGAGAATGACTTCCTCATTAGTGTACCAATACGATTAAAGGCAGTAGTTATCTTAAGTGAAACAAAATCACAACAAAGCATGACGGAATTTGCCAATCTGGTCCTGAGAAGCTACCTTTACTTCATAACACATACTAAGGATTAACTACTACAGTGCCCTTGTCATAGTCCAAAGATCCATTTAAAGACATCTCTGTACACACGTCAAATTGTCAACTATAACATGGGCACCGTCTAAAATTTCAATGCCAAATCGAAAAATATTTAGAATAATCGTATTGATATCACACTTGGTTCCGATTCGTGATGTTCGATTTGGTCGCAATGACTACTGACCACAAGCCGTGGGGCGACAGAAGGTCCGTTCAAGCATACTCAAGGACCGATATTCACAGGTATTCACCATGAACACAAATATCGTACGGTTTGTCCTATAAATTCATACCTCCACATATCTTTCCTTGATGTCTTAAGCAGTTAAAATTATTGCATTCACAGTATTGTCCCGATATCACTTGAGCAGGATCCTGTACAATTAATACAATGGAAAAATAGTTAAAAAAGCGGAGAACTCAGATATTTAAAAGACAACTATATTTCATTCTGTGACGAGGAACTAGAGAACGGGAACGGGCCAAGACTCTTCACTGGCAAGGAGAATCAAGGATGGATAAGATGAGAAGGAGTACGTAAATATAAATACAAGTAAATAAATAGAAATAGATGTAAACAAATTAACTTGAAAATAAACAGACAAACAAAAATGACCCCAGGATAAACAATGCTACCACCATCTGAGGCAAGGAAACGATATAGTCTATTAAACAATACACAGGATCAAACCCTTTAAAAATTTGCCACAATTTGAAATCCTTGATTCATATGGCAAGCAGGGTCAACAAATGAAAATGGATCGCATTTGATGAGAATATGATCTTTTTCAAACCATTTTACTTCCGATTGCTGTGTCAGTTAATGTCTCTAGCATTCTATTGTATGCCCTATACCATAACAATAGTTCTAACAAACGCAAAATGACAGAACGCAACAGAATAGCTATTTAGTTGTGCTGGAGGAGACTAGAAATAAATGATATTCTTCTTACACTTGGTTGATGGCAAATACACTGTCCACATATACAGGTGCCTTTCCCACTGCACACAGGGCTATTTGTGTCATTCCTTAAATGATAAAGGAAAGCAGAAATCTGTACTTGTTAACCATCTTTATCAACAGTGTAAAATAAATAAACAATTCGAAGAGAGGCAAAGTTTTATATAAGACATCTTGACCAGGAACCGAATCAATGACTACGGCATTGAAAGGCAACACCTGGCTAACATGCTATACCAGGAGGAGCGACAAGGACCATATCACAGCTAGTAGTAAAGACCAAAGCAAAGGACGCGCTATTAAATATACCAGAACTGTAACAGACCATAGCAGAGGAAGTAAGCAGAGGTAAATATGTGGCAATTATCACAATACACACGGAAAAAAGGATAAATTCCTGGTAATTATCATTACAATACACACACAAGGAAATGTAAATACGTGGCAATTATCATTACAACATACAAGAAAATAAAGGCAAATGTTTAGGCTGGACTAATATATCTGTATTGCTGACCACAAACACTCATCTTGGGGAAGGAGGAAGAGATATTAGCACCTTAATAATTACTTAAATGTTTCGATGTTGTTACGTTTTATAATGCTTATGTCCACTGACTTGGTCAGGAATAAGATTCCATTTACAAAGAAATTGCTTGGTTTTCCTTTTCATGCACTCGCTTCGTTGAACGTGAAATACGTTTCAACCAATCCCTTTGAGGTGGATGGTAAACAAGTCAAACAAAGTTCACTCTTGCAGGGGACTCGTGCAACACTGTTCGTATCAGTTTCAATAATAATTTAGAACAGAACAATTGCTTGCTATAAATACGCCTTGATATGTCGGAAACAAGCAGCTCTCTGTTCAACAACCACCAAAAGATCAGATCAGTGATTCTGGGATGAGTTCATTACTTGTTCAAACCAAGCATACAAATAAATATTAAATCTTTTATTTTCAAAGCAGATGGGAAAGGAGAATGACATGGTGTCACAAGAACAATTAGAATGGTGATGCGTTGGTGAAGAGAGTATGTACATCGGCGTTGATCGCACTAAACATAAGTTCTAAAACAACTATATTAAAAGCGAAGTATACTTCCTCCTTACATTGGTCGACATAGCGATAGATCAGTCACATCAGCAGAATCGCACTTGCAGGTAGTGCCAAATCTATAAGAAGCAGAAAAGTGTTCAAAAACATTTATTAGCTACAGTTATACTCACAATACAACTATAAAAACACAGTGATAAGCATAGGGGATCTATACTATGTATGTCAAAAAATAACATCACAATCAGGGTCTAAATTGATAACTGCACACCTCAATTGTAAAAGCTGGAGGACCTGATGTCATCCGCTGGAGGCTTTTCAAGTCATCAATTCTAGTAGCCAAACATTGCTGCCATTGGCTATATAGTTTTGTGATTGCGTCAGGTGTATCCGCACGCTCATAGCAGACGTAACGCTGAGTTTCATTGAGGTGTAGAATCCTCGGGCAACTGCCCTTTAATATTTTCCGTACTCACCGTCCAGGATTGCAGTAGCATGCACCGCATGTACGTGTCCCCTGTGAGTTGCAGCGGGGACTGTTAGGAACCTACAATAGGGTATGGTCAAGAAAGCAAAGAATTCACTTGAAGTTGAATCTATGTTAAATTAAAAAATGAACATAATTTTATAATTAAAATCCGACAAAATCAAGAAAATGAACATATGCAATCAATAAATAAATGAATGAATGAACGAATGAATGAACTAATTAACGGGAAACGAATGAATGTGAAAATATGGAGAGACAAATAATTTAACACTCACGTATACAAGATAAAAACCAAGGCTCTCCCTATTTATTCATGGATATATTCGTCACAAACAGACAAAAAAATAAAACCCTAAGTAATTATCCCACAAAGTAATACAAATATACAATAGAAATACATATGAAATAAATACTGAGACTAACTCCGGAGAAATAACAACTAGTGGGGAGGATGTAAACTTCGCAAACGAAACAGCTGTGATGAATGTCTCAACTTCGATGAGGAACAGAATAACATGCATTTAGACAAGTGCCTTGACTAGAACGTGAAAAACATACAGGCATGGACCCTTACTGCACTAATCTAAAACGACCACGAGTTCACATAGCAACACTAAATAACTAAATTTGTTTATTAATAAGTTTATTCAACCACTATTTCTTGAGCCCTAAGAAGGGCTACTACCCATACCTTCAGGTAAAACGCAATAGCACATTTATGCAAGTTCTTACCGTCTGTGATTTTTCCTCACACGCACAGCTACAAACAAACGATGTTCTGACTTGAATATCTCCAAACCCAGCTATACCAATACGGAATGACCTAAGAGGAATCCAATTATTGGTATAGTAATAGAACTCTACACCACGAAGTGCATAACTTAACACGACACGTATATAGTCAGTATTACTGCACCACAAAGTCAATGGTATGAGCAATTATGGTTGTTACATTTGCAGCGACCTGACACCACTTAGAATTGCCTCTTTTAACGTACCCTTTACACACAATTGTGCCATCTCGTCTACTGGATCCATCTTTCATCATTTCTACATTTGCGCATACTCAGTACCAGTGCGATTTGAAATCAGCAAGCTCCACGGGTTACACACCAACTTAGGATAAGAATTGGAATCAAGTCAACTACAAAGAAAGAACAAAACCTAATAGCCCAAGCGCTCAACTATAACACACATTTGCCACTTTTAAACTTACTTTTTAGGATTGGAACAAGCATCAGACGTTGCAGTAACAGACACCTTAAACTTGGCAATGTCCTTAACACCAACACTTTTACATTCATTTCCTGATCCATCCCTAAAAAACAACAATATAGAGACACAATAAATACAATCGCAAGGTCGCTATACCCTTGAATAAAAATGATTACACAGAGCAAGAGATGACTAAAGGGTCGCTTCAAAGCAACAAGACAAACTTATATTACATATCCACGTGGCTTCAGCTTACCCGTTAAAAGACAAGCTCGGTGGGAAAATCTTAACGTACCCGTAATATCTTTCTTCCTTTCCCATTTACCATGATCTTTGTTAGATAAAATATAAACAGATTTCTTCCTTTTTATCTTTCATTCGAGGCTTTGTGAGCTTCCCTGACAGGCCTGACCCAAACACCGAGTCATAATTTGAGGCCTTTCAGTCTAGAACTTAATTCCTCTTGTCGGTGAAGCTCGCTTTAGTACTAGCGTCCAATTCCGTGGATAATGTACCTTTGTAAAACGCAACATCATTCACCAATTGCGTTAAAGGAGGAACCAGTAACATGAACTCGTTGGTAACGTTGACATTGTTATAACTCAAAAGACCTACTATCAAGCCCGCCGCTAGCACTAAGTGACGTAATCACTGCCTTTATAAAAATACCAATGCTTTTTTTCCGGCAGTGATTGCAAAACGATATTAAATGAATTTTTAGTCTCAAATACAAAGTATTTGGACGATTTTTGACTATTATTTAGAACAGTAAAATTTATTCTTAAGACCTTGAGAGTGAAATTATATTTGAACAATTAAAAAAATATGTCAAAAATGAAATGTCAGAAAATATACTTAAATATCTACATCATAAAATTGTGATATTTCAATTCGCTGGTTTTTCCAATCAGAATTGTATTTTTCATAATCTAATATGTAAATTAATTAATGTCTATTAATTAACGTAGCGAATTGCTAAAAAGGCAAATTTTAAACAGTTTAACTCTCCACTTCGATAGAACTTATGCATTCTATCACTTACTTGCAGTTAACAGTTTCATACTTCACTTTGATAGAACTCGGGGCATCATCAATTAACCGAACTGTTGACATCACTTTCTGCAAGGAAGAATAATATTGCAATTATTAGTTCTCGGTATGGGCATTGATGCCAATAACAACGGTGCTGTTGCTTGTCGAGATTTGAACAAAGATGTATGTTACAAAATACATAAAAAACGTATAACCGACAGACCTCAGGTTAGACAAATACAAGCCAGCACCCTCCCTTGTCTAGGTCAAGGTCACTTTACGACGCTAAAAGCCATACTGTAAATGCTTGATGAATGATGAGTAGTACATTGAATGAACATCTAGCTCTCCTCTTTGTTACTAAATTTCGAGTGTGTAACTGATTGACGTAAGGTATCTTTACTAACGAACGTAGCGCATTGATGCTAACGAAGAATCAAAAACACATTATTCATAGCTCTTTCTCGCCACTCTTCATTGAGTGTAAAATTTAGTCCTTTTTACCGTTGAGATTTATGGTGTGTTAAGAAATAGTAACAGTCAAGTAAGGATCACTTACATTGTACGCAGTCGCAACAAGATCAACAATGTTGCTGGAATCTGTTGCTAACACACCAGATGTTGCTCCTAGTTCTTTCCACTGTTCTGCAAGAGCCTACAGACAAAAAAACCCAGATCAAGTCACTTGAGTTTGGAATTATATGTCACCTCGGCTCATTGGGGTTAGGAACAAAAATGCGCATTCAAAAGAATGCTGTTAATGATGCCGAAAAACGTGTAAAAACACTACTGTCACCGAAGACAACAACTCCGAAATCAACTTCAAAGTACTAGTTGGTAAAATGTTCAGCACAAACTTTTTCCACGAACTTGATAAACTACCGATATAAATATACATGCCGAAAATTTGAATGGATTGGGCTCAAATTGATAGATAGCGTTCTGGCGGAGGCTTCGAGCAAATCCAAAATTACTTCACATTTAACGGTGATAAAATTCCAACGAAATAAAGTGAAAATTAACGTATCACCGTGAGCTTCGAAATTTTTGGATCGTTCAATGCAGTATGAAATATTTTCAATTGGGGTTTCAATCTTAGCATCACCTCAAGACAAACTGTTTATAGAAATCGCTGAGCCATATCCTTTAAAAGATACGAACAAAAAATGAAACGTAGGCAAGATGGAAACTAAAACTGTTAGCAGAAAAAAGGGCGGTCGTGGAATTTCGCACAATCTGAAAATGCAAAGATCTGAGACTTAAAGGCGACAATATTATAAATCACATACTACGACGCCCTAAAAAGTACGAACAGCGACCATGCTTAATACTAACTCGAACGTGGAAACTACAAGAAGGTAAGACTGTTTATATGCCCATACACGTGGAAAGAATAGAGCATTTAATTGAATCAAAATGGGCTCGAGTACATTAATCTAATGACCCTTACCTCATACGCGGTCTTTTGATTTGCAGTAACTGCAAGGATAGGAACAATTTTACTTTCTTTTAGTTTCTTCTTCAGGAATGAGACTGACGGGTAATCCTAATTTGGAATAAAAATGAACAGTAAATGGTCAGCAACTATGCAATACACAGTCCTGAAGTCTTCAAGATCTCGAACGTGAGCTTATTTACCTGAGATTAAGGAATCCTATTGCCAATACTTGAAACCATCAACCAATTTCATGACATGCGATTCCTCAAATTCTCAAAGACTAAAATTCCCCATATTTCCTGAGAGAAAGAAGTTGATCGGTAAATCTAAGAACTACATGGTCCAATTAAGTTACATTAGTGGAATTTCGTCACCGTCGAATACGAAAAATGACTAATTTAATTCATGCATAAATACCATACTTGATTATTTAAGGTTGTAACGTGATGGCTTATATTCTCAGAGCAAACTACAATACTACTCGTTAATGTTTACGATTATCTCATTTGACAATACATTCTATTTTTGTCGCAGCAAGCATGATCTCATTCCCTCTTGCCTCGCTTCTCCGCGTCCCTCGCACAGTTACGTTTAAAACTTTGTTGTTCTCATGATAATATGGTCTTAAATAATCGACTAAAAGTGGATATTACATGGGGCTTAAATGCCCTTTCGTAACAACTTCGACACTAAAGAGCTTTTGTATATAGTATGGAATACCTCTGTCGAAAACGTAAGTTGACAACATCACATGTAGCATAATACGGTGACTCCATACTTTAACCAGAAAGTAAACTTCAACTAGGCCAACATACTTACTAGTTCGTTGGTCATAGTGTAATAATTGTCCTTATCTAGATGGCATTTTCCGTCATTTGGAGTCACAATACCTCCAATCTAAACAGACAAGTAAATGATACTCCAAGTTATGAACAAATACCATACGAATGGGGCTAAAATAATAGTAATGACGTGACTACCTGTATGACACTATCAGACGATCCCACTCTCCGCTGCACGGAAGACCAGATAACAGCCGTGCCACAAAACAACACCATGATTTCTTATAGAATAAGAAGTAATCATCTAAATGCACTTCTTGAAGCCTTTATGTTTGGTTTGGATCGCAAAGTCGCTCACAAAGATAGATGTAAAACCTCATCAAAAGATTTAACAAAACATCAGCATTAGCTTGCAACTGTGATGGGGCTGATGTGATCACGCGGAAAAAACTTAGGTTTAAGAAAATGATGTTCTTTGCCATATATGGGCATTGGATTATTTCACCACAGTGCTTCCGTTACCTCGAAACAACGAGAGCGTTAGGAAAAATTATCAGTAGTCAATTGTGACACAATGGATTGTGACTGCGTCCAGTAATTTTGCAAAAGACGACCACGGCAAAAAACACGATTGTAAAGTAGCTAACCAAACTCATCGAAAGATGATTTGGCAATAACTATCATTGAAGGACGGAAATCATTACGTAAATCTTGGGATTTCCTCCACATATGCGAAAAGTAGTGCTTCGCGGTAAAAATGAAACCACGAGCTTCCGACGAAGGCCAGAGATATACTCGAGTCGACGTGTATGCAGTATTAACACTTAAGAAGAGAAGAGTTGCATGCCCTGAACATCAATGCTAGATGCAGGTGTTTTCTATTTGAGGGAAAATTTAAGATGCTCCCTTGAAGATGTCTGTAGGACTAACTTGAAAGAAGGAAACTAAACTCGAGGACTAGCGCTCGAAATAGGATGATATTCGCTAATTTTTCCACAGTCAATGTAAGTTTTTTCAGATGTAGCTAGCTTAGATTGTTGCCGTTAACCCTAATTGCATGGTATGTCTTTCCAGACGCTTTGAACATAGTTGTCGCAACAGAAACGCTAGGATAGAAACACGATACTTATGGGAGGGCATAGGTCCCTTCCAAGCAAAATGTTCCTGGGCCATAGCTTGATCACGAGTAAGCTGTGTACAAGGCAAGGTCGGCGATAACTAAAAATGACCGGCAGCAGTAAATTCAATGCCTAACTGCCATATATCCAGAAAAATGGATGACAGACTAACTAGAAAGGAACCGTTCTTTGAGTAGCCTTGAAGAAACGTTACCAGATTCTGGTTATGATTCCCTTTCCCTTTCAATTTAAAGCAGTGTAGACGTCGGTGATATCCCATCGAGGATACATTATAAGTGGATTCATGTTTTCTCGGTCCATTCTTGATCATACAGGAGTATTAGAAAGAAGGCTCTAATGCAATGGTCAGAAGTATGACACAGAGACGGGTAAAACAATGCAAAGAAATGTCATAACTGGAAAGCAGACACGTAATTTCTTCAAATTTGGATCAGTTGGTCCACAATTACCACTAGTAATTGAAAGCCAAACAGGTAACTCAATAATGCTACAAATCAATTTTTGGGAAGATACAAAATTTAGAGCACAATTTTAAACGAATTCACATAAGGCCAAGCTAAAGGTTAGTACTATAAGCTGGGTTATGGCTGGCACCACTGGTCTCGGTTGATGTAGTTAAAGAACCGGTCAAAAATAACACTACTTACTTTTCCGTCACCTGCCTGGTGATAAGGTGCATCTGTTAACAACACAACAAGTCGTCTTGACGTATCAATTGGTCTCCAGCCTATTGCCTGTGGGATGAATTTAATACTGCTTTAGAACAGGTATACTAACGGCAGCACTGCACTGCGTCTGTTAATCTAAAACAATCACGTGTGCAACCTTCAAAATAAGAGGCAACAATGCAATGGCAGAGAACGCAAAAATAAAATGGCGCTACACTACCTGCATGATAAATCTCAAACACCTGTAAGCTACGATCGAACTTGAAAGACATCGAGGAATATATCAATCTTAAAAAGCAGAGGGAACCAAAAAACTGCACAGTAACGATAAAGATGACTCACGTGTTGACTAGGCAGTAAGTGCAAATGTAAAGTGTGATGATTTATACTCGAACCTTTAATTTTAATGAGGTAATAATTTCAAAAATGGAAGTTTTTATTTACAATTCCGTCACTCTGTTAACGTTGCTGCTTGAATCTTCAAAACGCAGATAGACAAATTAACCTTATCGAATACCATTCTGACCCTTTAGAACTGCATTTGTTATCTTAACCCGTGGATCACGATGCCATTTCGATAGGTACTACACGAGACTACCGGCCAGTTCACATGAATGACTTAAAATTGCATTCAAACACTGAAATTTTATCATGGAAACCTTCACAAGCAGATGACAATTCCACCTTAGTAAACTTGCTTTTAGCATAAAAGAATATGAAGATCTTACTTCATTATCGTCTTTTGTGGCCATTTCCACTGTCAAAACCAAAGCTTGCGCAAAACGAGCTATTCCACTACCTCCTTTGTCTATTACAATGAAATTACGTTCATGACTTATTGATAGAAGGCTCATTTAATCAGCCACTCTCAGCTAGACAAGTATAGGCACTTCTTACATAAAATTTTACTGCAAAACCTCATGTAGATCAGGTTTTGCGGTTAATCTACAATGGATATCCCATCTCATGTGACGAGGGTACAGTAGTATAAGCATGCTTAAATCAAACACAGACCCCTTCTTAAATACCTTTTGCTAGTCACTGTAATAAATGTAAGAAATATAAGAAACAGTGCACGCTGACACTAATTTGTAAATGACGCTTTACCTTTTGGCAGACAGCTAATTGCATCAATCCATCAAAACTATTTTCTGGTAAATCGTAGTTTGACGAAACCTTCTGTTTACCAACACCGATCTGCATAAAATCACACAACACAGCAATACAATAACAAACGAACTTTACATGAACTTTATAAATGGTGTTACAAGTGGTACACTTTTTCCATTTCAGTGCCATCTGTCCTGTACCAAATGCCTTGTATTTCGCATTTAACGACATTACTCGTTAACTTTTCAACACTATAAAAGTGAGAAATTTTAGTAACTATGCCAGAAATTTTACGGTGATAACTACGTTTGTCCTGAAACCTAAACATATGACAAAAACAAAAAACTGTCAAGTTTTAGCGAGCATATAGTCTGGCTGACAAAAATACCCTCTTAACTCCCAAGAATACGTTTAGTAATTCGCAAGCACAACGAACCAACTAAACTCAACTTTGCATGTGTTCCTCATAACTTCCAACATGCAGAGTATCTGGTCCAAAACTGGAGCTTAGCAGTGAAGTGAGTGTACGAGGTGGAGCTTATAAAATTCTTAAGCTACGTCGTGTCTCTATCTCATACATTTTACCACTGGAGCCTCTTAATTAAAGCAACGAAAATGATTGCATAACGCACATTTTCTTGGGCACAGTTCGTTTACTGAGACTGGACTCTGAACGGATAACAAACTGAAAACATTTTGAATGTTCGTATTTCAGGTAAGGTTACAACAATGCACTCCTAAGCAAAGCGAAAAAACGATCCTGTATTAATTTGCAACATTACCTTGAATTCTGTTTCATTTGGAGTAAGCTTCAGAGCATTATGAAATGCATATGTCATGCGACAAGTAGGCTCAATGCGACATGACTTTAAGCTGTATCCATACATACAGATCAAAAGAAAGAAAATGAATTACTACAATCATCGACATAATACTATCATGACGACATATCTAACTACGAGCTGGTAGGTTTACGAATATATTAAGAACAATATTTTGGGGCTTTTCATTGTTGGAAGACTGATTTCTCAACAACAATTTTAAGCCATCGAATGTCTCCATGGCTCAAGTCATGGCATGGTATACAAACCAGTTTCACCTTGACGTAATTCTCGTAACTGCGATTAGAACGAAGTTCCGGGATAGTCTAGAATATACATTCGGCAAACTTTACGCCATTATATTCCACTGACTAGTATGCAAACTTCATTAAAACAAACACACGGCCCTTATTATTTATAAGAATTGACTAAAACTAACAACTTTTACCAACCGGCTTACGTGTCCCATTACATTGCAAAGGACGTCAAATGAAAACTGCTTAAATCATGTCTTCTGGGTGAGAACGTGCTGGATAGCTTGATAGTAAGCTTGTAAAAGCTCGTGTTCTTTAGTGCATGATCACTCTTCACGTAAAATAATCCGTTGTTGTAGGTAGATCGTTGTTAAATTAAAAAGTTAAAAGTTAAATTTTCGTAGTTCGAATTATTAGTGTCTATGATAAAAAGTAGAGCGTCGTATACACCCTAAAAATAACCTTCACCTTGAAATACACTTCTACATCAACTCACATCTGGCAAGAAACAGCTTACAAATTGGGAGAGACTAAGGTAAATTTGCCAGGATTCGGACTTACGCAACTAAATCCACGAAAGGACTCCTTGTTTTGTCGACAAAAGAGCCAAATCCTAGCTGATACCTTGTTGTCACTTTTTTCAGTTTTGCAGCTGCAGAATATGAACAAAATAGAGAGTGAATCAATTAATTTTCCACATGGATTTAAAGCAGCAACAAAAGATTGTGTGCTTCTGAACATGATAACAGCCCAGCAAAGCATGGAAACATGAAATTTGACAAGTTGACAGGATCCATGGGATTTTGTTACTGACAAACTCAAATATGATGTTTGTTGTTGCATGATCTTTCCCATTATGGGCGACGGAAATTTTAAGTTTTCCACCCTGGATAAACATCATGTCGAGGAGTAATCAACTTTCGTATGTACTGACTTAACTGTTACATGTAGAGGACCCAAATACCCAGCATAGCATCCTAGTAACTGGGTTGGTAAAGTGCTCGTAAAGTAAAGAAAATGATCAAGGTCTGAGTGGCCATTATAAAAAAACACATATAACAAGTTATTCTTCAACTCTGGCAGTACCCAGATAACGCAAACCATTTTGTTTACAGCTTTACTTTCAAAATCGCCTTGAAAATTTGCGACATTGCGCTAAAATCATACTTAAAAGCTTTTTTCGTCTGACACTCCTCAG
>JANTCA010001969.1:0-11656 GCA_024741275.1 Chironex yamaguchii | reverse complement strand
TTACTCACTCCACATTAGTTACTAAATATTTGTAAAACAGTTTTCCTCATGTTCATTAACCATTTGTATTATTTTCTCCTTAGTAAGTTCAAGGCTACTCTTGTATTACATTTTTGGCGACTTGTTTTCAAAATTTTAATTTCAAATGAGTTTTGCGATCGAGAACAAATTTGACTAGAACATTTTAGGCGCAGTGTAGACGTCGCATTTCAGCCTGGCTAAATTAAACTATCCAAAATCTAACACAAACTCAACAAAACTGCGACTCTAATTTATGCGTTTCATTTTACGTCACATTTCAACAACACTTAGGAGCTGCTTTTGATTTAGGAGCGCAAACATGTTGCCTATGCATTTCGTAGTCGGACATTGGCAAATTAGGGACCAGGACTTAAATCAGATGAACTTTAAGCCGAAATAAATCTATGGTCTAAAGCCAAACCACTCTTGCGTTATTACATCATAAAATCGAGTCACATGTAACTCAAGTTCGACAAGGAGACCAACACAGCATTAAAAAAATTAAAGAAATCATCCATTCCCTACAACACAGCAATCATATCAACGGCATATCTACACCATTTGTTTTAGCGTATATTTCATTGTTGAACAAGAAACGTGTGTTGGTAAAGAGTACTTTGAATAGATCCAGGATATTTGAGGGCTTCAGTGCAGTTATTGATGGTAAAGAATCATCGTGACTAAGTAGATCTTCAACAATGTTTACAGCATCTTCGATTGGTAGGTACTCACATCAACAGCATATCTTACAGTCTCCCTGAAATATGGTTTCCAGCACTAGTGAAAAAAACATACACATCTATGGCGCCAATTTTTAGGGCATCTCGATTCCTGTCACCACGGACATCTGCACTGAGGGAGAATGAAATAGTCGTACAAGATCATTTCTACTAGCCTGATAATGGGAGGTGTCTCTCGAAACGTAGCTCATAAAAAGCTATACGACTCATGTCATGATAACGCTCCTGTCTATATGGCTTCCACTGAGTCCATAAAGGCAAGAATTTTCAAGGTTATCTGAGATAATTTCTTAATCTAAATTCTCTTCTTTATTTTTTTGCTTTGTTACCAATTACAAAATCATGTCAATAACCTTACGCTGTATGCTATATACCGACAATCATTGACTTTTTAATGCATTGACTATTGGTATTCGGAAAATCAATAGTTTATGAAGCACCACTGATATACAATCTTTATAGATAGTCCTGCAAAAAGAGCTATTGATTAATGTTCTACAGAACATCGCGGGTCCAGATTGGTCTGTAGGAACACTTGATATTCATTTTCCTATTAGTGTGCTGCTGGGTGGATATTTCTCGTCAGATTATCCAACAAGGAGATGAAATGCTAATCCTTTATCAATTGCACCCTTTTCTTTCCAACAATTTTGTAAACAGTAAGCAAGATTTAAAAGAATTGTTTTTGAATTGAGCATAAAGTCATGAAGGCTAACCAAAACTGCATCTGAATTATTTTACCATGGAACAGCACATGGTATCAGTTCTGAAAAGCCTGAGACTTTTTTTCATGTATGGCTTATTTGGATAATATGACAAAGTAGAGAAGAAGAGGTCTTTCTATAGAACATCAGTAGGAATCATCTGACCTTGGAACATCACATTAATTTAATATTGAGATATCAATCTAAGAAACTAGTTGATATCATTTTACATCTCTATAAAAATATGTCATATTAAATTTGTCTTCATTTCTCGTAACACTGAAGAACCGCAAAGTTTTAGTCGATATGTACAAATGAAGGCAAACCTATGTCATCGTAGAAATCTATATCGACATAATTTTAAAAATTTCCCGCTGTACAAGATAACTGTTGTGATTTTAGCAGCAATTGACAAAACACATATTTCAGTTTACATGAAAATTGCCAAGAGATTATATTCTTGATTTAGGTTCTAGTTACTACCGAGGAAAGATAACGTATTAACGAGAAGTAATACCGTATAGGTTGTATCTGTTAG
Organism: Chironex yamaguchii; assembly: GCA_024741275.1. Taxonomy (NCBI): domain Eukaryota; kingdom Metazoa; phylum Cnidaria; class Cubozoa; order Chirodropida; family Chirodropidae; genus Chironex; species Chironex yamaguchii. The sequence continues at coordinate 9,653 of JANTCA010001969.1, read as the reverse complement.
CAATACGTATTCTCATTGGTATACTAGTTCCATAAAGTCTGTCTCAAAGCTTGGTGAAGACTCAGTTGTCTCTCCAAATTCCTGTCAGCTACGTTGACATTAAAAATACCCTAACTTCCAAAGTTTATAAAGAACACACCTAAAGAGACAATTGATTCTCTTGCACATGTAAACTTGAGTCTACTCGCATTACTCTTTGTACTGCATACTTTGCTATGGTCTGCAGCACTCTTTAAATTATATTAATCTCTAAAAGTTTTGACAAGAAAAAGTCTTGCAGCAAATATTATTTTAGAATTTATCTATTAAAGTTCTAGCAATGTTTATGCTTTTGCCTCAAATCATTATTATAAATTTTCTTGTACGTAATCGTTCTGCAATGCTTTAGAAAGAGACACAGCTACATCGAAGTTTTATGACATATCTCATAAATTTATCAGGCTACTATTATTTTTAAGTAATAAATTTTCTAATAATTGAGTGACATTCTATCTGTGCAACTTTGGCTCTGCAAGATACCCTTGTTTAGATCTAGCAGAATCAGAAAATTTCAACAAGTTAATAACAATTTTTACTTAGCAAACAAAAAACTGGTCTTCAAGTACCCCACGATTCCTATAGAAAGAGTTTTAAACAGAAATAGTTTATGGATGCAAAGTTACCAATATTGTTTCTTTGTAATCAATACTGCAGCACAAAAACAAAAAAAAAACAAATAAGAAATGTATAAAGTATACATTCCAAAGCAAAGATATACATTTTGCATCTTGTCTTGTATTTAATCAATGTATTTCTACCTTTTTGTGATTAGGAATTATGGTATTGTACAGCATTGCTACGTAATTCAAATTCCCTGGCAATTTTTGCCTTCAACATTCTATAATGCATAAAACGTACTTGCAGGACCTTTAGTGGAATTTCAAATTTATGACAACAGAGAGCTCTGTGACCTAAGTAACATCAATGACTTTAAATTGCTTGAATACCCAACATTCATACTTCTATATAATTTTGGATAATAAAGTCGTCTTATTACTGATGTATTTTCATCAAGAATTCATAAGATTTACTTGCTGTTTTTGCTGCCATTTTCTTCAGTCTATTTTATTATCCGTAGAAGCTTCGGTGATTTAATTGCAGAATAAATGATTCCAGTTAATCTGGCATAAATTCAAGATCAAATGACATGCTTTTGTATCTACATTGAATCTAATAATTTGGTAAATCTCTCTTGCTTAACCCTTTCTTAGGTCATTAGCAATCTCATCAAAGTCGACACGACTTTTTCCGATCTTTAGATGCTTTGAGGTTCAAGAAACGCTTATCTATTCGATCCAAATAAGAGACGGTCATAATTTCGGTCTCCTTATCTTTGCATAATGAAATCGTTTATCCGAAAACATGATCTAGTGTTCTTTTGTTGAACACAGTACTGTCAATTTTTGAAAGATAAATTGTTTACAATTAAACACAGTTTCTAGCAAATCCTTTGCGTCAACATCGCTGCTACAAATAACAACCTAGTGTTCGTTGTCTCATGACTTAAGGAATTGAGAATTAGTCTTAAAGACGGAAATTATATCTACTCACATGTGATACATAGACTCTTCGTCTTAGCGCACATGAGATCCCAACATTTAGTACTCAACATTTTAACAAGTACGTAACAATTCACATCCTTTCCTCCTTTTCTTGGTTCATTTATCTGCATAGGTCTTATGCCATTTTTCATTGCTTAAAATTGTTTTGTCCGTTAATATTAATAAGCACCTATCTAATCTATTTGGCCTTGAAACACCATCAATGCTATCATATAAGGGAAGAATCATACGGTAGTACTTCTAAGGGCGTGCTTGGATAATTCCATCTATAGGTAAAATCAAACCATGCTCATTAGGTTTACGAGCGTGGTGTTAACAAATAGTAACACTACTGTTTATTGATCATTGTTTTGACTCTATGACCAAGATATAACAGTTATAATTAAAAAATCGCCTAAAAATTTTCGATATTGCGCTAAAGCATACTTGATAGCTGTTTTCTCCTGACACTATTCAGACTATGAATAGGGAGGAAGGAAACTATGGTTATACGACAACCTATTTAACCAGAAAAAGAGCAGGCTGCAGGCTGGAACTTGTATGAGATATTCACTTCAGTTTGCTGCCAATACGAAAACGAAGCACGTAAGCAGTTGTTGAAAGTAATCATTTCTGCTGTCAAGGGTGGGGAAGACACTGCAATATTTAATTTATCATATATCCCAATCAATGAAATGCCAGTTATTATTTGTTCTTTGTCATCGCGCATTTAAATGCAAGAATGACTTGGTGGCCACTTGATATCGAGAATACCTGTCTATTCACGTGACTAGCAGCCTTGATACCTTGGTGCCTCAGATCTGGCTATTAACCTTAGATGACACCTTTGATTTGAACTATTAACTAGCCAATGCAATTACTTCCAGTTTTTGAACGTGAATGACTAAACTAGTGAGAGCACTTATTTGAACAAGATTGGCACTCAAGATCTCAACTGCAATGCTTATTTGTATTGTGTTACGTCAGTCATTTACGGCCTCTGAACTCTTTTGTCGAAGCTAATTCCCCTTACATAGCTTCGGTTGACTCGTGGCGTATGTTTTTCAAATACTTGCCAAAGGTGCCGGGAAGCCAAGTTAAACCCAAATCCACCTGCTCAGAGAGTAAACAGTCAACCCTTTCCGATGATCAAAGTTTAGGTCAGATGCAAATAAGGCTTGTTGGATATATAAATTTAGAGTTCAAGGTGCTAGTGACTTGCTTATTTGTTGTCTTTGGGCTTAGTTCGGTTCATTTTTTTGTTAGCAGAGACTACGAAGCCTCAAGGACTGATCCTGAAATGAGGCTTCTGCGGTGTTCTTCCAGATGAGGAACAAGAGCTTTTTGAGAAGGATGTCAATAACACAAACAGCATACATTTCCAACACGAACTTAAAAGATAAAACGGCTAATATATCAAGTGAAGAAGAAATGTACTCAAAGATTGCAGGAGTACTCATTCAAGTTAAAAAATACAAAACGAAGGAAAATTAATCTGTCTTTAAGCCTAAACTAAATACTTACGTATCTGCTGCGCAGCCAATGTAAAACTTTTCAAATAGAATACGTAATAGTCATGCTGAAGGTATAAACTACCATTAAGATTCTTATTAATAATTCGGAAGGAAAAATATACAATTTTTTGAAGTATTATGCGACCTATCCTAAAAAATTCTCAAACACTTCGTTTCAGAGTAAGAGCAACTTGTTTTTAAAGTTCAAATAACGAGAATTGAGTTACAAAGGATGAGTTTTACATTTCAAATCGATCTGACAAATATCCTACGAGCGTGAATATCCGAGCATTATTAGAGAGAAGCTACTTTGCGTGACCCGTCCTGTACTTTGCAAATTCTCAAGGATTTAAAAATAAGAAAGAATAAGTTAGATCCAGATCATAGAATGTGACATGAGCAATCTGAGATGCTTATAGTAGATGTCTGAGTAACTACTACACAAGGCAGAATTAATATACTTATATGTCAATTCACTAGCCACTTCTCACGTTGACCAACAGAGAACTTTATTCCATGAATTCACAAGGTATTCATAAAGACATAGTGTAAAGCCAACTAAAGTCTAAATGATGTCAAGAATGTTAAATAGACATGAAAACCAGCCTTTAACCTTCGGAAGTTATATATTTTCAAATTCAGAAAAACGTGTCACTTTTGAGCAAGTATATCAGTTCGTCAACTTTATGGTAAATCGTTTTTCGTTACATAAGTATAATTTTTTAATTTTTAATTACATAAGTATAATGGTTTTTAACCCTTCCGCCCAAACCACTGACCGTCCAATTATCTAGTGAGTTAAATGGATTTTACATCTTGGAGGAGTAAATAATCTATAAAATCGTCCACATTTTTATTTTACATTGGTATATACACAATATTAAGCTTTTAATGTGGGTTACAATCAAGTAGTCCTTAATATGACAGAAAACATTGCGGTAATTTATATGTATAATATAAAACTTAGCAGTTAGTCCAGAGAGTTTATTAACAGTTTTCCCTATCGGCAGTTGAAAAGTACGTTTAAAGATCGGCAGTCGTAATGTAAAGGTTTGGTACTCACACATCAAGTACTGTACATCGGCCTCTTTGCCAACAAACATGGACCTCTTTAAACTTTTACCTTTAGGTAGCTCCCGTCTGGATCATAAATTTAACACGTCATCGTATCAGGTTATAAGTACAGTAAATAAAATCTAAAACCTGCAACTGCAACTTTACTGTTAATGAACAACAAACTCAATAGAAACGTACATTCCATGCGCGTACAGAGCCGCTTTTTACTGGATGAGACGACCACCTTGCAAATGACTGGAGTTTGAGTTGCTTTACATCTAGTGAAAGCGAATTGGAAGATGTCACTACATATAAAGTAACGTTGCTTGACATAAGTGGCACGGGGAGGAGGACTTGTCCTTCCCAATATTTGTCAGAACCGATTTGTTAACTCGTCCAAATCTAAGGACAAAATTTGGGCGGAAGTACAATCTTAGATTATGACGTGACCAATGTCAAATATTGCAAAGTGAATCTAAGCGAAAAAAGGGCTACTTCGTAGCAAATGACATAATCAAGCACAAAAACATTTGACTTTTCAAAACAGGTGTTGCTTTGGAAGAACTGAGTGGTCTTAAACGTTTTTAAACACCTAGTCCTACCCAATTTTCGGCGACTGGCTCCGTCTCTAGTAGAGGGTAACTAGAGTCCACTCTCATATAGAGGTCACTCCGTTGCAATTTCCGTCTTTCTAATACGGAAATCAACTACACTCAGTGATAGGAATGGTGAATACAACTCTTGCAGCATTTTATTATCATGGAGAGGCACTAAAGGCACTCTCATCATTTTTTCATCAACGGATTTTCGTATCTTTTTCCAGTTTCTGCATTCTCTTTCTCGGCTTTGCCTATGAAAAATTGGTTAAACTGTCTTGTGCCAAAGCATTCTCATGTTCTAACTCATTATTTCACTCAGCAAAGTTTTCATTCTTTAATAGCTGTGATATCATTTGGAGGGGCGTTTTCTTTCTATGGCGTCCCGCGGTATCAGGAACCATTTGCACAGCCAACCATTTCCAACTTGATAACTAACTCTATTCTATTCCCTAGTTGGCTGTGCCTTTCATTTCATAACACATCCGATTAGGCCATATAAAATTTGAAAGCAGCCAAAGCTAGAAGAACCATCAATTGATTTTCGCTGGTAGTGAGGTCTTACTAATGGATTTCAATCACTTTACCTTCATTTTCGTATCTTCACCCATTGGCTTCGAGTAGACACTATACTCGTACTAGGCATAGAGACCTGACAACGGCTGCCTTTTTCACATTGTCTTAGATTTGAGAAGCATAAATTAAAACACATATAGTACATAGTGGATTATTTACTTCACATCAAATTGTTAAAGAATATCTCCTGTCCCGTCATATAATTCCTAGGAATTAATTAACTAACTGAATACGACTGAGAGGCCTTCTGCATTACACATATATTGAGACAATTTCTTTTAGAAATTTTCACAGACTATGTAAATCGACATTGTATTGAAAATTATAAATCCCCATGAATCTGTTTGGCTATATGTGTAGCAGAACGTCCTTTAGTAGTTGTCTCACTTGTTGCATTCATTCAACTTTAGAACATTCCAGAGATGGAACTAACAATTTTTAAGTAATCAATAAAGAAAGCAAGAGAGAATACAAGTATCAGTGCTTACATCGGCGTATACAACACAGGAAATCTTAGCTGTATATTGTTTTAGATGGAATATTTTGTCAGTAAGGCCTTCAATCTCTTCTTACAAACCTTGCTGTTTTTGTTGTGAATAATGCGGACAATATTTTGTCAAGAGGAGTGGAATTTCAGACCACACGTAACTAGGTTACATATTCCAGTTCTGAATGGTGCAATCTTTTAATTAAGGCATAGTAAAATATCAAATTAGAAGAACTACTCAATAGGGTGTCACAAAAGTCTTATTTCAAAGGAAAATATGGTTCAAATTCCGTTAGAAACTATAAACCATGTAATTTATAGTATAGAGATCGTTCGTAATGAATTCGGCAACCATTCTCTCCTGCTCCGAACCTCACATTAGCACATATCAAGAATGAGGTTGGTGATGCACCGTGTGTTAAAAATTCAAGTTGACTTAACTGTCATCCTGCAATTGTAGTCTTTTTTAACCCTACCCTTAACTGCATACTAGACAAACGGTTACTAAATGAACACGCAGTCATCAACCTCTGCCTGAAAATGAATAAGCATGGTTATTTTTGTTTATTCTAATGCAACAAAATGACGTCTGAGCACGATTACACTGAAGCCATATTGGAATCTGAAGCAGCTATGCAACAAGTGTGTGGGATAAGAAGTGTCTGCTGTTTATACACCAGCGTAAAATCCAGAACTTTCAACTTGATGGTGTAAAGCGTAGTTCTTGTTGAAATAATAGTTAATTCCGTTTAAAGCACAGAGCCTAAAAGTCAGTGGGTAGATGCTTACAGCCTCTGGCGTAAACCGGCGGCGTAAGGAATTGATAGATTTCAATATGGCTCCATAGTAGGTTCAAGGAGACATAAACTAATTACCATGGACCTAGTAACAAGCAGGAATCTGCCTCCTGATTTTATCAAGAAACTATGAATGCACCAAAGGACACAACGTTTTTAGCGTGCACGGTAAGTATGTTCTGAAAAATGCAGGAGTCAAAGGCTCTTGAAAAAAAAACATGAAAAAGATGATTTAACGTTTCCTAAACACTCTATCAACCATGTTGTTGTCAGGGTACTGTTATTGTCTTTTGGTTGTATAATTGCTTTGATTACGATGTTTCTCATGTTACCTGTACCATGAAAATAAATACAGCTATACGCGGGGAAAAATGGAACTAGGTTGTCAATTCAATGCTTGAAGAATGGAGCCAAGAATTCAAGCTGAGAATATATAATAATACATAGAGAGGATGAATATCACACCATGAGGTCGGTTAAAATACCATTCCGATGAAAAGAAAGGTATTTTGTTAGCTGAAAGAATGTATCGGAAGAGGAGAGCTGCTTACCTCAAACATGAGTATTGCCAAGACTACTAGAAAGCTTGTGTAAATAGTTAATTATCATGTTCAAAGAAAACTCCAGGAACTCACTGAAAAATTGCAGAAGCATTTATGGACCGTAGAAATTAGCTTTATTTAGGTCTTATAGCAAAAATCGGTTAATATAGACAATATAAATGAAAGTACTTGCTATGGCAAGGCAAAGCAATATGTTAAAATTTTAGTGAATTATAGGAAGTGTTATTTCACGTGGTTTCAATATTGCTTATTTTGGATGTCTAATTAAAAAGGGATGGGTGCTCGTGTCAACTACAAGAAAGAACCAATGGGTATGGATGAAGTAGTGATATTTAATCCTTTCTCATACTTGCCATCCTAATTATTTAGACAATAGACTAAATCATATTGTATCCTGTGCGCACATTTCATGTAATTTGTTTGATTGCATTCCTCAACTATTCTTTGAAGCTTAATAGATCAAGATTTTAATAGAATAAAATAGTTTCGATTATGCGGTTAAGATAAATTCACGAGGTGCATTTATGATTCTTGAAAAATTAACCTGAGAGGCAATGACCCTTATAAAAGTAGACGACAGACACGTCCTTATGAATACGTACCACATATGAATAATAAGGGAGACATTACTATGGGAAATATTGCTTTAAAGATATGATAAGCAAATCATGGTTATATTTATGTGACTAACTTCACATCTATCCTGCCATAAAAGCATCGGATGGATCACATTAACAGGACCAAATATCACATTATATCATATGTTGTGGCAATGTATTACAGAAATATCCTTACACGTCACGCGAAAGAAATCACGCCACAGCGTGTATTGCTCGTGTTTTTCGTAAGCATTTTGAAAGGATTATCAAAAGAGTAATTATGTTTATAATCTGCTTTTCATTAACCTGCCAAATACTCGACTTGTTCAACGTCAAAGGGATTAAAGAAGTAAAAAGCCTATAATAAGCAATATGTCATGGTGTGGACCGTAATATATTGCTTTTGAATAAACACCAGAATCACAAAGCATGTGCTTTTGGAAACATATAAATAGCCTGTATGATATTTAATTTGCAAAGAGTTAAATAGCGCTAGAATATTTACGTTCCGATTCACCAGGTCACAGGTTCAAATCCTTACCTCGCTGCTTAAGGAAATGCAACTTTTCTTAATTTTGAAAACAAGCATTACCTTTCTTGTGTAGTTGCAGAGAAAAATGTAGGTTAATACACACTTTACAATTAGCTCAAAAAGTTGGTACTAAGAGTCCTATCGCATGGCCAAGACTTTGCCCGTCGAAATTCCCTGAAAGGATTGTTCTATTCACCGAGAAGGCGTGTTAGCCATACAAATTATTTGGGTTGTTGTTACTACGAAAAAGAAACAAGTGTGTACTAAGGATGTAAAATTTAGTGCAATCTATTGAGCCTTTCAAAAGGGAAAATCGGCTTGGAAATTTGCGTTATTGTGATAAAAGCATGCTGTTTTCTTATGAACAGGTTACCATATACCCATACTTTCCTCTCTCACAAATCACACTCCAAACAATGTCAGATTTACAAAAACTCTCATGCTTTTCGAGCAACGCTGAAAATTTTGAAATCGACTTTCAAGTTTGTAACACACAAAGATTGTTCCAGAGAAGATGAAATAGGTTAAAAAGTTCATATACCCTGGTACTATTCATACTACAATAGGCACGTGCCATGAAGAGATTAAGTCGAGAATTGGTACTGCAAGGCAAGCCTTTCACAGGCTAAAAAGCATCTTAATTAATGCATAGCCTGAGAATGAATAGCAAGAAAGAAATACTAAGGTGTCTACTCTAAGATTGCTTAAAGGTCTAGACATCTAATGGGAAAGAGTTTAGAAACAGCAGAAATGTGGTTGCTGACAAGAATTACCAAGATAAGTTGGATGGCAGGAGTCTCGAATAAAGAGTTCTTAACCAATGCAGAGAAAAGAAAGAGAGCTGCAGAATTTTATAAGAAGATGACTACTTTAATTTCTATTTTACATTCTTAGGAAAAATGGTTACACTTTTCACAGCACAAAGACTGACGTATATAACCGACAGAAGCACATGGACCAAGACCAAAACATGTGAACTCAGGAACCCTGTAACAGAAATGTATACAGAGTTATATCTGACCACATCTTAAGAGGATCCCTTGGATAAAGAGAGAGAGACCTTGACATATAATGCACTCGAACATTATTATTATTATTATATCATTAACTGATCGTTTGTTCAACCCTGTCCACTGGTTCCTATTTGCAGATGATGCAGCTGTTGTTACAACAGACGAACTTGAAAATCAACTTCTTCTCAATTGTTTTACCACATGGTGCAAATGGGCGAATATGATTATTAGAGTTGATAAATGTGTCACATTTGGAATCAAAAAATTTTCCTCTTGCTCACTACAATTCCAACCTAAGCTGTGCATAAACACAGAACTTGTGCCAGTTGTTAAACCTGGT
>JANTCA010001968.1:0-11656 GCA_024741275.1 Chironex yamaguchii | reverse complement strand
GGGTGTTGGTGTAGTGAGTTGCGTTGTATTATGAGATATTGAGTTTAAGATCTACCAAGTTCAAACCAGTATTAGAATTGTTCGCTGTGTTGAGTGTCATTACTTTCATTGTTTATATAATTGGCGACGAGGATTTTCTCTGGACCTTTCTTCTGCGGAGCAAATAGCAACATTGTTGTGGATTTTGTCTTAGGATTTTATTATTCACAATGGCAGCACGTCCTGTGGCTACCAGTATTAGAAGTGTTCACTGTGTTAAGTGTCATTACTTTCATTGTTTATATTAACATTAAAACCTAAAACCAAGCATTTTCCTATTGGAAAATGCCTGTTTTTTATCCAAATGTGGATTTTGCAGCCCAAATATTGCCTACGTTCAAATTTTCAACTTGAATCGTTCAAGCTTTTATGTGAACATTATCTTGGTAGAGGTAAACCAAGGATAATAAATTTGTACATGGAACTGACAACATTAAAGATGGCAGCTTGTACTGACTACGTCAATCATGCAAAAAAGCTGCGACATTACTGAGAAATAGATGAGGAAATTACAGACAGTCTGTTACCTGCAATGGTTTTAAAAAGATTACCACCTGAGTTTAACATGTTTACAACTGTTATTACTCCAAAGGAAGATGTGCTTTCATAAAAAGATTTCAAAGTCGCTTTGAAAAGCTTTGAGGAGATGCAGAAGTCTTTCACTGAAGGTCAGCTAGATCAGACACTGTGATGAAAGTTGGTGCAAAGAATCAGTCACCCATCGTTTCACTATCAAATTCTGGCTCGAGTCGTGGAAGGTTGCTGTGTTCTAGTTGTTTAGATTTGTCAAAAGTTTATCCATAGTTTGAATTCCTCTCCCATTGTCTCTGGTGGAGAAATTGAATAGTAGGAATCTCTTGTTAGAGAAATTGTTTTGTTTTGGAGAAAAAACTAGTTGAGTCTGAAGTAATCCTCTTTGATACATTAAAGATTTGGATTTCCTTGGTGGATTTGCAATAGCCTAACCAAGAGTGTGATATCAGTATACCTTTTTGTACTTTTTCTAGTTGGATTAAATCTGTCGTTTTTGATTAAGAACAGTTCTGTTGTTTATAGTATTAAATTGTTTGATTTTTGTCGCTACGAAAAAAAATATGGCAGGAGTATACATCTTCTTCTTAAGCCTCACTGACATCATTCCACAAACGAGATTGCCCAAGATTGGAGAAATCCTAAAGCACTGGGCAGTGCAATGTCAGGTGAAGCATGCTATTTTCATGACAAGCTGAAGGAAGGGCAAATACCGCATTCAGGTGTCAAATGAGAATGACGCCAGAGAACTTGAAAAATTTTCCTTCCAAATCAAGTTCGAAGAACGCCTATACCACGTCCCCTTAGCTAAGCCTAGAAAAAGGAGCACCACGGCTGTGTGGGTCAACATCATAAACGACTGCCCTTGTTCACACACCTGACATCGTTTTTGATCAATTTATGAAAAATTTCGGCACAATTGTGGTCTCCACCAGGAAATGTACGTACCAGGACACTGACATACTAAATGGCAAGAGATCACTTCTAATGGAGCTCATGCACCCGATACCACGATTTGTGGATTTCCCCATTGGCGAAACAACCATCCCAATCAAACTTTTTTACCATGGGTAACCTTACGTCTGCAAGACATGCAGCACCACACATACAGAAAAATGTCCTGAGTTCGAGAAAAGAAGGCTAGAATATGAAGAGCATCAGTCAAGAGTCAATACACTCATAATGTCAGACAGCACCCTTCGGCTGGCAAACCAAATGGCTACAAACAGTGACATCATATGTATTCTGGGGGCCACGCTAGGCCATATAGCTAACAGTCTAATACATAATGATCAACTTGAAAAGTATAGCGATATCATGATAAACGCAGGCACTAATAAGATAAAGGAAGAGGACTCAGTGTACAAGTTCTCGATGCAGTATGATAGAGAACTCGAAAAGCTAAGCAAGGCCTTAGATGAGTGGACTAAAAGAGACCCCAAGAAAAAAGTCCACATCATCGAACCAATGACAAAGAAATCTGATTCAGAGATTGAAAAGGCAGGCATCAGCACCCAAACAATCACTAGGCTTAGCAAATCAAACAAAAATTATAAGCTTATCGAAACCAAAGGAACCTCGGTAAACTATCTAGAAGACGACAAAATTCATCCCAATAGATACTGTGCCACAGGAACTGAAAAACTACTTTCCATGGTAAACAACAAATTTAACAAAAATATCATAATCATAGGACGATGTTTGAGCACTGACAAATCTTATAGTAAAGTCGCAACAGAGTACAAAATAGGCTGTCCAAAATGTGCTAATAGACATTATGGCTTAGTTTGCCCTCTGGACAGCAAAGAGTTCCCATACCTTGGGAGCTATGCAGGAAAAAGAAATTCTGATAATATAACACCTCCATCTCACCCTTCAAAGGAGGCCAGGCGCATGGATGCAAATTAAGCAGTGTAAAGTAGAATTGAAGCACTCAGAAACTCAGCACTCATAATTATAATATGGCAAATTTCTTAAATTTTTTGCTTTGGAATCCTAGGAAGCATTGGCAACCAAAAAGGCACCCACCTTGAATATACAATCAATACTTACCAGCCGATATCATATGTCTAGTTGAAACCAACACACCGAGTTTAGAGCATATCAGTCATCCCATCAACCACCTCACGATAGGTATGCAGGCATAATATTAATGATTTCCAATAAATATGATATTGTAAGTCAACAAGAAATCGTCATTGGCAGACTTCTAAACGTTTGTATCAAGGATAGTAGTAGGAATAAAAGGACCCAAATTTATGGATTTTATGGACATCATGTATCTAAGGGATTAGAAGACCGATTACAATTAATTAATGTCTTAATGGAAAAAATATCTGAACAAGACAACAATCTTCTACTTGGAGATTTCAACTTTGTCCAAAACGCCCTAGACAGGTATCAACTTCAATCTTTGATCCCTCCAAAAGACCGAAATATGTGTGAAAAATGGCGCCGATTCTTAGAAAAGAAGAAGCTTGTAGACTCCTTCAGAATTAAAAACCCTACACTTGAAAGATATTCATACACAACAAAAAATCTTAAACATAGGTCTAGAAAAGATCGCATATATATAAGCAAGAGAGACATCATCCATGATACAAAGTTCCTATCAACCACATGGTTAGGCCATAAAATTATTGTCCTGCAACAAATTTCACATGGAACGGAAAATGACATGAAGTTGATAGTAATCAATTACAGACCAGTTTCTCACAAGGTGGTTTACACCTAGTAAACATCTCAAACAAAGTAAAAGTTCAAAGAATAAATTTTGCACGCGAAACCCTTGAAACACCAATGACTACTTTGAAAAGGACAATAATCGATGAAGTAATAGGTACTGTAGATGGCTACAAGGGAATTAACATCCTTTTCGCCAACCCAGATACTTTCACCCTTACAATAAAATGCAAATCTACACAAGCGTTTTTTCGGAACATTTTGAAAAGGACAAAACATTTTAAATGACACAATTATTCTAAGGCAATTCCAATTAAAGCCACATCTATTCCACAATTCTTATCTCAAAAACCAAGAAGCAATAAGCCATCTCTTACAAACCCACAAAAAGCTTTTACTAAAACACCACATTTTCCTCATCAAGGATCTGGTTGTCTCAAGGCCGAAGGGCCACAACAAAATCCTTCTGCCTCTTTTTCAAAAACTCAATGGGGCTACTACAACAAGCCTTTCCAAGCCTAATGTCACAAGCCCACCAGGCAACAGAGGAAAATCGTCAAATGTTCATAGGTAATGACCCATTTGAAAACATGACATCGGCTCAAATATATAGCCAAATTATGCTCAAAGAGTTTCCCGCTGGAAAATACAAACCTAGGGAGGCACTTCTACAACTCCCCTCCAACCTAAATTGGAAAAACATATGGGAATCCCTAGCCACCTCACACATCCCCCAATCTATACGATCCAACATCTGGAAACAAATCCACGGAAATTATACTAACAAATTTTTCTTACACAAAATCGGCCCATCCCAATCTCTAATTTGTAATTTATGTAAACAACCAGAACAGAATCAAGTTCACGTCGTCCTCTATTGCAATATAACCAAAACAGCTTTCCTGCATTTCGAACCTTTTCTAACTGCCATTGCAAACCAGGATTTGTATACCCATAAGATGGTTTTTGGACTCACCATCAACAAAACTAATGATATAAAGCTAAGAAATTTCATTACTTTTACACTACGAAGTTGCCTTTTTAGAGCTAGAACAATCCCCTTAGACAGTCATGAAACGGTCTTAAAATATATTATCCATTCAACAATCGGAAGAATCAAATGTGAAGTGCTATATCAAATAACCAATGCAAACGTCCATAGCGATTGAGAGAAGTGCACCAATTTCTTCTTTCTAAACAACGTATTAGGCGACAAAGATGAGAAATGGTTTATCATGTGGAAACTATAGATCCAGCAAACACTGCTTATCTAGCATCATGTGCTATCTAGTCACATACACTTACTTATGGAACTTTCGATTGTTCGTCTGGTAGCTGCTTTTGCATACAACGATCTACTTGTACCTACAATGATCTACTAAGTATAAATAGAGTACTTAGCATGTATTCATTGATCAATCCTTCCTTGTTTGAGCTCCTTCATCGCAATTTACCGTGACGTCGGCTTCTTCTAGTATTTTGAACAGAATCGCGATTTACCGATACGTCAGCTCCCTGTGATTTTAGACCTGGTCTAGACCTTGTCAAAATGGCGGATATCGACGTTTTGGCGGAAAAGGTTGACAAACGGCTAGTAGAACTAAAAATCGATCAGGCATGTGAATTGGCAGATGGGTTGGGTATTAACCGAAGTGCATGGGTAGACCAATCCATTTCCAAGGTTCGACGATGCATTCGACAATCTTTTAGAGGAAGAAACTGATGAAGTTTCACACAGAGAATGGCTCACAAAGGCAGACGGATATCTCACAAGCCTCGTCACTTCCCCCTCTATTTCCTCTACTCTTTCTTCTGCTACTCCATCCTCTAATCCTTCTCAAACTACTTCCACTATTACAATCCCTTGAGCCCATTTAATTCGAAGGGAATTCAAGGTGTCTGGGCAAATAGGCCATGCAGACCAGCGTGACAAGCTCTCTTATGTCAGTCTGATATGACAGATAGATGAGGCAGAAGGTAAAGGGTATACCGAATCAGAAATCGTCTCTGGGGTCCTTCGTGCGATGGTTCCTGGCCTGCAGCTCCGTTCATATCTAGAATGCTGCCCTTCTATGCCTCTTGATCGCTTAAGGAAAATTTTACGGTAGCATTTTCATGAAAAGTCATCAACTGAATTGTATCAGGAGTTGACTAACGTGGTTCAGAGACCAAATGAGGATGCCCTATCATTTTTACTACGGGCTTTTGAGCTTCAAGCCAAAGTAGGCATGGCCTCAAGTGAGGAAGGGGCCATTCGTTACGATGACAACCTTATAACCAACCTCACCACACATACTATTGAAATGGGTTTGTCTCCTGACAATGAGTCGATAAGGTCTCACATACGCCCAATTATCAAAACGCCTGGCGTGAGTGATGTTAAGGTTATCACACAGATGAGAAATATTGTTGCTGCCGAGGATAACCGGCGTAGTAAAATTGCCTCAGCTACCCCAGTCAAGGAAAAGGTGACACAAGTAGAAGAAAAAACGCCATCTCAAGAACTTTTATTAAGTGCTGTTGAAAAACTTACTGCCCAAGTTGCTGCCATCACCTCTGACCTTACTGCTATTAAAGAGGGTACTTTTAATGAAAAACCTACAATGTACACCGAAGGGTGGTTACTGTTTGCCTTGGTTGCAAGGCTAAGTGTGTAGAATCTTGTATGCACTGCCTCAATTGCGGTGGCCCTAACCATTTTGCTCGTGACTGCCGGAAGGCGTCAAACGGGAAGGGGTTGCCGAAAGGGGGCAAGCGATAACCCCAAGTCATTCTCACTTATTGTCCCCAGTTTGTCAATTCTGCCATAAAAGTTCTATAAGAACTCATACATGCCCTAGATGTCACAGTACTAATTATTGCAGCACATACTGCCAGAAACAGGACCAGATTGCTCATCGGAGTTTGTGTGAATCTGTCTGTTTATTGATTAAGCCTCCTATGGACAATTCAGGGTCTTATAACAGTCACCTGACATCAGACTTTCAGGTAAAAATCATCAAACTGGTTGGTGACAAATGTAGAATAAAATGTCGGTTAAATGGCATTGAAAGTGTTTGTTCGTATGACACCTGTTCACAGGTCTGTCTCATGTCTGAGGCTTGGCTGCGCCATTACTTGCCTCATGTGGTAGTGCAACCCCTCAGTGGTCTTTATCATAACCACTTGAAAATTTTGGCAGCCAACCAGACTGAGATACCATACTTAGGTTTTGTTGAGCTTGATTTCCACTTATCTCATTGGGAAAATTCTACTTACCTTAAGGTTCCATTTATTATTATCCCTGGTTCCTTAGCTCACCCGATCATTGGGTACAATGTTATCGCTGAACTTGTTCAGTCACCTTCTGAGCATAGCCTTCAGGAGGGTGATCTTGTCCATCACCTACCACAGTCATTACTTACATTAAAAGATGCTAGGACATTTGTTGCACTTCTGACCAGCACTTTTGAGTGTCATAGGTTAGTAAAGAGTGCAAAGTGACCAATCAGGATACCTGCTCTCTCCCAGGTAATGATCAAAGGTCATGTCCAATTGCTATCAGTTCCTGAGTCTCACCCTGTTGTTTTTGTACCAAGTGGTGACATGTCTTGGCCTGATGGAATTGACATCCCTGAGTGTGTTGTCCAGCTCAAAAAAGAACGACTGACTCACCTTCGGATACCAGTTGTTAATTACAGTCTCCATGAAATAGTCCTTCCATCTCACACCGTCTACAGACAATGTGACCTCATCAACTACTACACTACCTGCACCACAATTTCCTGGAATTTTGTCCAACCAATCACCTTTACCACAGCTATCAACTCGACCAACAAGAGTCCGCCCCACACTGGGCACCAAAACGTCAACTCCAGCAATTGACATTAATGTTCCATCATTTATGCTTATCAACAATACAAGGAACAAACTCACCGAACGCAGGTAGGTGACGAAGATGACACGAAACAAGACAAAACAGTTAGCTAAACCATTATCATCTTGACCAGGATTCATGAGCAATGTAAGACATGATCACGACTGTCCATTACAGAGATAATCCAAAGACTAACTAAGTTTAAATGTTAACAAACACATAACTAAGTTTGACCGGAAATCACACGTTCTACAATTACTTGCAAGTATCAGGTACGTGACCTATGAAAAACAATGCCTCAGTTAAGGGGCTGACAGAGCGAGATTTGTGATCTTGAAGAGAATTATACCTTTGATCTCACACCCTTGCTTGAAGGTAGGCAGGCAGTGGGGGGAATGTGGGTGTATGCTTTGAAGTTAGGTCCAACCAATGAAGAGTACTACAAAGCTCGGTATGTTGCCAAGGGTTATAGCCAAAATGTTGATTAGCATGAAACTTTTCACCAGCAGCTAGGACTACATCTCTTAGAACACTAATGCATTTAGCTGTTCAGAACAACTTGGTTGTACATCAATGGATGTTAAGACAGCATTTTTAAATGCTCCCATTGACTGTGAAATTTATGTGGAGCAACCACAGGGCTTTATTGTAAAGAAACAAAATGGTGAAAAGCTTGTGTACAGATTGAAAAGGTATGGCCTTAAACAGAGTGGACACAATTAGAATCAAATGTACATAAATTTCTAGTTGATCAAAAATATGTGCAGTCTCTCTCTGACCCTTGTGTGTATATGTTGATGGTGTTATTGTTATTGTTTGGGTTGATGACATTGTTATTGCTGGTAATTGTGAATCAGTTGCTTTTAGTGTGAAGAAGTGTCTGAGTGAAACATTCACAATGAAAGATCTAGGTGTGACTTCATGGTTTCTAGGTACACAGTTTATTCATGAGGAAAATGTAATCAACGTTAACCAGACAAAGTATTTGGAGAGAATATTGGTAAAATTTGGTATGCAAGATTGTAAACCAAGGTCTACTCCATGTGGAATGGGTGTAAACAAGATGAGTGAAATTGACACAAAACTGCTGATGGTAAGTTGTACAGAGCAATTGTCGGTAGTTCAATCTAAGTTATGTCTGCTACCAGTCCAGATTTGTGCTACATTGTCACTATGTTGTCTCAGTATCTGAGCAAACCTACTGTTACACACCTGAGTATGGCAAAACACATTTTGAGGTATGTAAAAGGTACTATTGATCAAGGTTTGTGATGCAAACTGGGGGAGTTCCCAGGAAAGGAAGGGTATTACTGGTTATTGTTTTAAACTTGGTGATGGAGCTTTAGTTTCATGGAAGAGTAAGAATTAACAAACTGGTGCACTGTCCACATGTAAAGCAGAGAGAATGTCTTTAGCTGCTGCCACTCAGGAGGTAAAGTTTTTGATCTATTTGTTTTAAAATTTGACAAGTAGTGATGTGTTCAGTTCAGCTGTTGTCAATTGGCACAATAAGGGAACTATAGCTCTTGCAAAGAATCCTGAAAATCACCAAAGATCTAAAAGTACTGACATAAGGTACCAGTTTGTTAGAAACAAAGTTGAAAATGGTGTTTTGAAATTGGAGTATGTACCCACAGATGAAAATGTAGCAAATATCACGACTAAACCTGTACCTAAAGTGAAACTTCAAATGTTGGAACATGTTATGTTTGGTTGGGAATTTAAAGGCACTGTACAACATGTGTAAATTTAAAGGCATTGTGCTTTAAGTTTTGTTTTGTTGTGTGAATAGGTAGAAGACAACTTATCATCATATCAATGGACATTTTAAGAACACTTTAAGTTTATGGACTTTTGTAAGTTATCATAAATATGGGATCAAGTGGAGGTGTTGGTGTTAACTGCACATTATCATGTATGTATGAAAGTTAGTGTGATCCACACATTTATAATCAATGTGAAAGCAAGGCTGTAAAAATATTCCACTTATACTTCTGGTCAAAAAGAATACATTGCTTGTAGAAAGATTCATATTTTATTGCCTTATAATCCATCAAAATCAAGATGTCTACAGTAATCCATAATGGCAGCCACTGGAAAATGAAATCCTAATTTGGTAGAAATCTGAGGTGGTGGAATTCAAAATTCTTTGCCCCTCTTTTATATGGAATCACCCATACATACCATGGTAAGAGCAGAGTCCAAAAATTAAAGGAAAGATACTGTAGCCAGGATGTGAACTAAAATACCTGGCAATATAGACTAGAGGATTACAAGCAGATAAATTCAAAAATAACTAACATTCAGCAGCTGGACTTCCTGTATTCTGAGCAACACAGATGTGCTGAGCATATTCCACAGTGAAAGTGTTTGGAACTTCATTAGTGAACAACAACCAAAATATCAAGCTCATAATACCAGGCAGTTAATAAAACCACGATGAAAGGAATGTGAAAGATGAAGTAATGAAGCAAATGATGATTTCTTGCAATAAATTTTACAAGTGTGATCAAAAGACTCAGGTGCAGATAACAACACTAGCCATCTTGCAATCAGTATTGCTAATCATAGACTATTAAAAATGACAGAAAATATTTATAATAATTATAGGCAGACATGAGTCTAGCCTTGCAAAGAAGCTATGTTGCACAATCAGACAACCAGTAATTAATCCAGCTGATTTCTCCAAAAACAAATCTGATCAGCAAAAGAAAAGGTATTCCTATCCACAAGTTGTGTGCCATCTCGAGTGGGGACCAGATGACCTGTGCCTACTTCGGATGGCACAGTAGAGTTCATTTCAATGTTTATTTTAATGATAAAAGTTGTGTTGAAGCAGTATTAAATAAGAAACTTGACTTAGGTTTATTTGAACCACAGAATGGAAATCATCGCAAAGGTTGCCATGCAATGCCATTTAAAAAGCAATATATGAATATCTTGGACATGACTTCACAAAATCTTCACAACAGAAGCCAGTGTTACACCAGTAAAACCAGCAAAATGACAATTGATCCTTCCATTTAGACTGAAAGTAGTATGAGCGGTCAGAGATAATTCGAAAATCTATCTAAAAAATTATCAAAGGCATAGGAGAATAGTATTTGGTAAAGAATGTTTAGAGTGAGTGTCTTCGTTCACACAGAACATCCTCAGGAGTGAAAATATCCTTAGGATGTAAATACATACTTGAATTATACTTGATATTGACACACAGTCGTACAATTCTGAAACTAAACACAACCAAACAACTCCAACTGGTTTTCCAGACACACCAAACATGGAACCAAATTAGAACTACCGTATACAATGCAAAAACATCTTGTCAACGAAACATTAGCAAATTGAGGCAAAGTTTAATTCTTGCCTCAGTAAGTTACTGATCGATTATTGTATGGAAAGTCTTCCTTTTTCAATCTATACATCTTGGCTTTGGATTCAGCGGCGATCGCACTTATTCTCACTTGTATCATGGGAAACCCTCCCATTTTACTCCAAGTAAATAACTTCAATATACCACGCTGAAATCTCTGATGACAATCATCTGTCAATGTAATGATGTTCCCCTGTCATGCCGATGTTTCCTATTTGAGCAAGTAATAAAAAGGGTCTGGACACTAGCACTTAATGGTACTCTGGGTAGGTAACAACTCTCATTCACAAATGAACTTGATAACCAGCTAATTCTATCTATGCAGGCTTTTTAACTTCCGTAAACTGTCAATAATATAACTAATAACACAGCAGCTACAGCAGACTGATAGCCACAGCACACTTGGCAGCAGAATAGTCCAGGACAAGGAACACGGTTAGAGTTAACAAACCTTATCGATTCATTTCTCAACGGCAAAAACAATCTTGTAAAGGTAATACGACATTCTTCAGTTTAAAAGACATGTTTTGACTCAACTTCGGTCATCTTCAGTTACAAGTAAGTCTGAGTGACTGTAATTTATATTCTACGCTATTGCCTTGTTCTCGCTGTCTAGGTTATATTGGCTTCCCAGACCAAGAACTGTATGACTGATATTGGCTGTCTGGCCCTGTACCAGTTCAGAACTTACAGAAATTTTCTATCATGAATCAACTGTGTCATAGAACTATTTTTAGGGAAAGAACTTTCTAGGAGTTACTATAAATAGATATGACATCATGTTCCAGAATGTTCTATAAGCCACATTGTAAAATGTAAAGGCCTGATTTCAGTAGGAAAATCAGTCCAGTAGTTAACTGCTTTGTAAATAAGGTAGATTGTGGAGAAGATATTTTCAAAAGGATTTGTACTTATTACTTTGGAATTCCTGATTGCTGAGTCAATGATACAACAATTCCAAAAGTACAAACAAACAATTTACTGAAATAATGTTGTTAGAGAAAAATTAACACAATCATCATCATCATATGATTAGGCACTCAGGCCTCTTGCTACATCCACAACCTTGCACCACTTGGCTCAGTCCTGCACTTTTCAGAATGCTGTGGCCAATGGCAGCCCAGTGTCCTTCCTCACTTGGTCATGCCATCTCATGGGTGGTCTACCTCTGCCGC
>JANTCA010001967.1:0-11657 GCA_024741275.1 Chironex yamaguchii | reverse complement strand
AAACTTTAAATACTGACCTTGAGTCATGAGCTTTAGTTGAACCATGACGGGTTTTTTTGAGTGGATTATTTGGCATTCATGATTAGTTATAAAAAACAAATATTGCGAGGGAGATGGTTGAAAGCTAATAGTGTGTTTTTTATGCTTTGTCAAATTCTGTTCTGTTTTTAATTGCTTATTGTTTTTTCTTTCATGGAATGTGTTTTGCAGTTTGATACATTGTATCTGTTTGAGGAGTCTACGTTGCTCTAATTTAGTTAGTTCAAAAAAGTTTGTTGCTCAACCGGAGAGGAATTGGTGTTTTCTGTTCTCATCTACTCTTCTGTAACTGTTATTATTGTTTAGGGTCATAATCATAACCTTCATAGTGTTGGTCCCCTTGTCCATAATTTTCTTGTTTTGCCACGTGAATTCTTTGTCAATTTTTTTCCAATTTTTTTCACCTATCAGTCCATATTTTGGATCCCTGAGTTAATACTATAAATTATGAGTTATGACTATAAACTTTGAATGAGTGAGAATTTGAAGTAAGAGTTCAGGAAAACAATATGTGGCCCAGGATCAAACTCGCGACCGCAGTATTCCGAGCAGATGATTTGCCATCCTACAGAGACGTTATCTTGAGAGTGAACTTTTAACCTTAGTTAATGGTTAAAACCATAACATAACCCGTAGGGTTTGATCGATAGCAATTTTAAAAATTTAATTTGTTACCCGTAAAAATCCTCAGGTAGCGAAGTAGTTCCCCCATCTAGTCTAACCTTCAAAAGGTCATGTTGTTTGATCCAACTTAATGTAGTTGGAAAATTAGGGCTGAAGATTATTAGACGATATTTCCTACTTATGTACAATTTTGCTTTTATTTCTGATATAAAAGCATTCCTCCGTTAGCCGACGTAATCCTTTATTTTATATTGGGGAGTGACTTGTTTTATTTGTAGCTTATTTTCAGTAAATCCGCTATGCACTGGATAACAAAGGCCCTGATATTTGCTGGCTTCGTATATATGACTCCGAGTTTGCTCAGGCTACCTGGAGAACTAGGGCTCTATATTAAGAGAATAGATCATTCACCTGGTCCTTGTCGTATCATCCCAGGAATAGAATGTGGCTCTGAGGACATAGCTGTCAGCTCAGATGGACTGGCGTTTATTTCAAGTGGTCTGAAATCGTTCTCTGCTTGTGACCCGTCAAAGATTAAAAGTAGCATATTCCTCTTCGATTTCAAAAATCCAAGAGCAAACGTCACAAAATTGCATATACGAAGTGATGTTATCCGTGAAGACTTGTTTGATCCGCAGGGAGTTACAATATACGAAAATTCCAGCGGTTTATGGCTTTTTGTTGTAGATCATTCAGAATCTGAGGATGTTGTTCGAATTTTTCGAGTGCGTCGAGATGATCTCTCTACTCTTTTTCATTTTGATGACATACGCAACAAGAATTTTCGATGTCTAAATGATATTATAGCAGTTGGTCAGCGTAGCTTTTATGTAACTAGCTCTGCGAGGTTCTGCCGTATCCCAATTGTTGGAAGTATAGAGACTTTCCTATTACCGAACATGGGATCAGTTGTTTTCTTTGACGGCATGGAGGGTCATACTGTTGCAGCTTCAATAGGAGTGGCCAATGGGATAAATCTGTCCCCATCTGGAGATTATTTGTACGTTGCTGCGACCACTGAGCATAGGATCTATGTTTACAAGAGGAATCAAGAAAACAACAGCATCAAGTTGAAAACAGACGTTGTCGTGGAAAGTCATCCGGATAACATCAATGTCAATATGGAAACAGGAGAGTTGTACATCGGGGCACATCCCTACATTCTACATATATTTATTGGTCGGCACAATGAATTATGGGTCCCACCTGCTCAAGTTATAAGGGTGCGGGCACTTAAAGATGACTGGAGCTCCTATGAAGTTAACGAAATACTTTTTAACTCTGGACAGAAGTTTATCCGTGGCAGCAGCGTTGCAGCTTTTTATAAGGATCAACTGCTAATTGGTACTGTATTTCATCGGCTTGCCTATTGTCGAGTTGCAAGAATTGACGAGGTTTAGATCTTTTGTTATCGTAAGTTACGTCATTAATGTTAAGGACGGAAATTGACAAGTTGACAGAATAAGAGAACTTTAAAATTGGTTTCCTACATAAAGAACAAGCCGCGATATCAGTAAGATAGGGCATTCACCTTGCCCTTGACGTAGTATTTAGAAATAGATTATGGCTCGGAGGACACAGCTATCAGCTCAGATGAACTTTCATTTATTTCTGGCGTCGGCGTTTTTCTGCTTTAGATTTGCATTCGTGAGACCCGGGTTCAAAGCTCCCCTGGTCTCAAGTATAATTTTACTCCGGTTCGTTTCACAAAACCACCCTGCCTAGAACCATCTATTGATTGGGTGTTGCCTTTTATGCACAAAATGCATACTTTTTGTAAGCGTGTACAGCAATAGACAGGTACACAATTGCATTAATAAATCATCTTTGGATGTCTTTCGAACTTCCATGCTGATCTGTTTTCCTCCGTCGAAAATGCGTCAAATTTTGCAGTCATGAGCCTCAGATTTAAATGTTTAGTGGTCACAATTCTACTTTTGCCAGCTACGCAAGACCACCATATCTACTATTTGGCTCTCTGCGTCAATTGAAAATTATGATTCATATCAAAACGTAATATTTTCAAATGTAAATTAATATTAGTATAGAAATTAAGTTATGAATATGACAACCGGGGCGTCGACCCCCGGTGTGACGACTGCAAATCTGACGCCTTCCCATCTGAGTTAAACACCTCAGTAAGAAAGGTCAAAAGACTATTGGTCATTCAACCACGGTTGTCTGCCGTTGTTATTGGGTGTCTGCCCTTGTCATTGGGTGTCTGCCCTTGTTATTGGGTGTCTGCCCTTGTTATTGGGTGTCTGTCTATTGGTGTATACGCTGTACAGCTAGTATTAATATCACAGTTTCGTTATAAATCAAGTGTAGGTCTGTTTCGACTGAAGTGTGATTTTATTCAATTTTTCCTATGTTTATGACACCACTATTAGTTCAAGATTATATAAACCCTGTTTTCGTGTAGGCAGTCATTCAGATTTAGTCCACCGTATTATGCTTATGGACTGTTATTGACATATTTACGTGGGAATGTAAATATGTAATGAATACTTGCAAATGTTTTATTGGAATTGGACAAGTTGACAAAATGTTTTTATTATAATGAGCAACAACTTTTTGTCATGGAAATATTTTTGAAAATGCTTGGAAGTACAGGTTTATTTAAAAGTTATTCAATGTATCCTTGCTGCTGTCATCGTTTTCCAGTTATATAATAGAGTGTGATAGGTTTTGGCCCTAGGGGCAAAAATGTGGGGTTCCTACATTCTTATTGTGCTTGAATGCTGGCGAAATGGGAATGAAACTGGTGACCAGAAATTAAACGAAAAATTGCACGTATCTAAACAAGTTGCTGAGAAAGTGCCCTTTCTAAATATTTCGGATTTTAAACAAGGTGTCTCTGAGAAGTTATTCCAAGTCAATGAAGTGCGGTGTTTTAGGGAATAGCCTACAGAACGGGGAATGTGGGAACTTGAGCCTCCCGTGCCCCTGTAG
This sequence comes from Chironex yamaguchii, assembly GCA_024741275.1. Lineage (NCBI taxonomy): Eukaryota > Metazoa > Cnidaria > Cubozoa > Chirodropida > Chirodropidae > Chironex > Chironex yamaguchii. Next base: position 8,042 of record JANTCA010001967.1, on the reverse strand, counting down.
CAATACCACTCCAAGAAATACGAAAGAATTGTATATGAAAAAAATTGTGAGCTCGAACGGATTTTAGTCGAGCAAATCAATTAGAATTTTGCATTGAGTCTGCAGAAATTGAAGCCATGGCAGCGACCGAAGTAATGGCTTATGATCGCTGAAAACCGTTTGGAAGTAGAAAAATAGCTGGTGAAAGGAATGTAAAATTTTGGAACTTTATAATCACTGTATTGCGCGATATTGTATCCATTGAACGGTCGTATCATGCACATAACATGGATTTTGCCTTTTCATTATTGAATTTGATATTGAAATCTCGTCTATAATTGAAAATGCCATCTTGAAACTTAAGCCACATATTCCGATCACCTGAAGGAAAGAGAAAACACTAACGTCGGCTGAGCAAGGGATCAATCGGAAAATGAATGTTGTGAGTAGACGAAAAGTGAAGAGTGTATTGGATGTTAGCTGGGCAGCTTAGTTGACTTCCCATCTCCATGATAAGCAGTTGCTGGGTTCAATTCAAATCGCAATTCATCTGTTTTTCGTCACCATTAAACTTAACCTTTAGCCTTAAGTGCGCTAAATGAATTAATGTCCTACAGACATTGTATTTTTTGTTGAAATAGGATTCTATACGGTTAAGGTTACCAGGAGACCACGAAAAAGGGAAGTAGAGCAGTCCAAAATCATAGCATACAACAGTTCGAATTTAGTAAGAGGCCAATCGCGCATTCGTGTGATCGGATTCTACTTTTTCAAGAGGCTTCTACATTTTTACTATTTGAAATCAAATTAAGTTTTATTTTTTTGAGTTTAACAAGGATGGTTAAAACTCTGGTTACGACACGCGTTATGTGATAGCAAATGAAGCCGAGCATTGCAGAGTGAAAACTTAAGACAATAAAAAATGTGTTTTCCCTAACAGTCAACGCTTGTTTACTCTGATCCTTAGATTTGAGTTCCTATTGTATTCTGCACCAATCAACAGCAATAATTAAACACTAGGGGTTGTTATAAGATATATTGTGTTAACAACTTAATTTTCAACTTAGTTTCGGAGGATAATAAGCCGACTTTTGTGCTTCTCACACATGACGACATAGACAAAGAGCAGGAATGAGTTCATTTTGGCCAACGTTTCCTGTCCAATGTGCACTTAAGTTGCGCTTTTATCATATACATGATTCGATTCCAATGCTTTGCTTACAAAGTGTTGTGTGAAGAAATTTAAAGCTGGTGGTTGGTTTAAAGGTATGTTTGTTGTCTGCAGCGGACAACAAGGTGCGGTAGATAAAGCTAGATCGACTTGAAATTGAGACATCAGTTGGGAATCAGGTAAATAATATTACTGTTTGTATAGGTACAATAATGCAGATTTTAAAAGTTGTGTAATAAATTACAACGTTTGAAGTTAATGTAGTATCTGTTTGCGGTTAGTATAATGTCACTTAATCGATGCTACCAAACATTCGCAAGGAAATTCGTCGAACATCGTACTTTACACTTAAATTGTATTTTCAGAAGTGTGGATTATTAAGTGGTATGTATTACATATTGTACTAATTTCGGAACTCGAAAGTAGTTTTGCTAGATGGCCACTACTTAATGAGGCTCATTTCAGTTTTAAAATCAAGATACCAGCAAGAATTGTATAAAAAGCCCGTTGAGAAAGAGTTTGTAAAAGAGAATTTGCAATCAGAAGTTAACAGTGGTCTAATGAGTATTAGCCAGCGAGGAAAGTCAAGTCAGGAAATATGGTACAATGGCTTTGTACAACGACATAAACATTTCTTTTCACAAGTTCGGTCTAGTCCTATTTTCGAATTACCGAAAAGTTCCTGTTGTCGTATAGCATTAATTCACACTTTTTGAAAGTAGATCAAGAAAGCGGCTGATATTATTGGAGTTCCTGAGACCGTGTAGAACGTTAAAATTGCCTATCGAAATATGAGCGGGTTACACGTATTAGTTGATAAGCCCTAGCGCTTATCAATACCTGTAATTCAGTGGTCAAACCTTTTAAGCCTGCCTTAGCAAATTATCAAATGGTCTCGAGATTCTTGTCACAAAAACCAAACTTCGAGGCAATTTAAGTCTTGAAGTCTAGTGTTCTTGCAACAGTATTCATGTTGCCTGTAGCCTCTGTTGGCAAAATTTGACAACTAGACAACAATCTAGAGGTGAAATTCACGTTTGTTGACGAAAATTTACCTGAGCATAAATTCACACCTACTTGCCGTTAAACTCTTTTGTTATTGTGTGATAAGACCAATTGCAACAGCAGGTCAAGTACAGGTGGTTTCTTCAAAATTAAAACGTCTGTTTTTTATTACTTTTTGGTGGAAACATTGACATTTGTAATTTTTCTTGGATTTCAAAAACTCAGCACTAAACTTTTTTCGGAGCTGAGTACTATTTTCATACATATCTCTTTCTGATAAGATGAAGTGCGTGTGTCAGAAGTTTCGCTTTAATTCGATGAGTCTTTAAGACATTTCGAAAAAGCTTTGATGAAATAAGTCACATGCAAGATGCAAACGTGTGTGATATGACCGTTATCAAGAATCAACACAGTCCAGTGTTTATGATTGTGAACCAGACCTAATAGAGTAGGTTACTATCTTGAAAATGCTGGGACTAAATTGTAAGTAGAACTAACCCGTAAGACCTGTGAGCACCCTGTACTGGTCTCGGCTCCATTCAAATTATGATTTTTAAATTTTATTTATTTCGTAACATCGTCACTAAAATATTCAAGCAAATAAACAGTGCGTGAAAGATTGAAAAATGAGCAGTGCTCCCACTCAGTGTTTGTTGTTTTTGCCTACAGCGCATGATTCTTTCCCCTACTCTTCCCTACGAATATTTCCTCTATATTTTCCGACTTTCCATCCTTTTCCCTGACAACCGCTACAGGCTATCGGAAAAGTTTTTGTTGAAAAAATGGAAAATGTGGGGGTAGGGTATTTTTCTTTCCTGGTACGAAATGTTTAAAGCAATTATCGAGTTCTGGGTCAAATTTTTTGCAAAATATTTTTCCGATCGATTTTTCCTCCACAATATACCACAACGTTATAGGCAGCTGACGGTGACCGAGACCTATTTTTCAATTGTTCATGTTCCCATGTTACCGAATCTCCCCCTTTAGTAAAGAAATGAAGGAAACAGGCAACAAGCTTCCCATCAAGGAGGTAAGACAACAAGCTTCCCATAAAAGTGGTAAGACAACAAGCTTCCCATCAAAGTGGTAAGACAACAAGCTTCCCCTCAAAATGGTGAGATATCAAGCTTCCCATAAAAGTGGTAAGACAACAAGCTTTCCATTAAAGTGGAAAGGCAACAAGCTTCGCATCAAGGTGGTAAGACAACAAGCGTGCCATCAAAGTCGAAAGACAACAAACTGAAGCCCAACTCTCGTACAATTTGATGAAATCGATCATACTAATACAGCTGCAGACGATATTTACCACGATATATGAATAAGTATAATTGACTGTTTTTGATAAAGAGTTGCCATTGACATTTCCTGTATTAAACGGACCCCCCCCCGACCACTTTGCTTAAACCACATTAATAGGCAGAAATTGTCTAGACCGGATTAGTAATCTTGGTCAGAACTGTCGTGCATATGGGATGGAGATGAAGTTCATTCTTCACTTGTCATTCATTGGCATTGTGACATAACTGAACTTCACATGGATTATTGGAACGTACTGACGCCTTTCTGTTATATATTTAATCCCTGACACTAATCTTATAAAATTTAGAAATGGCGTCAATTGGTCATCATTACATCAAGAACATAAAAACTAAACTGAGTGCATTGCGTTATTGTAACGAAGAACAAAGTATGGCCTTTTGACAAAATCTGGATATAGACTGTCACAATTGTTGCCCCAGCGACAGTCGGAATTCCCACGACATAATGATGCTTGTGATAATGAAAGAGTGTCTTTTCGCCAAAGTGCAATAATTTGAAAAACGAGGAATGCAAGCGAGTTAGGCCTAGTTTTCACGAATATGAATGTTCTCACTTGGTCAATGAAATTTAAGTATATTTCAACGCTCGTAAAAAGTCGGGAGCAACAGCAAAGGTTTCTAACCCAATCAAAAGCTTCCTCATAGTAAGATTAAGTGAGCAGAAGCAAAAGAAGGTGACACAACGATAAGAACAGAATGAATGTCGCCTGCCAGTTTGTAACAAATTGGTATGAAAAAAGTTCTGCAATAACTAGAAATGCTTGTGTTGTGGACAGAAAAATTGATCATATTTTCAAATTTTTTTATTGTTAGATAATGCTCATGGATCTACTACTACTACGATGGCGGCCTCAGCTGGGCACGAACATGGCTCGTCTACACATCACGGTCCATCATTAACATGGCCAGCTCCCCTTCATTCTCCACTCCAGTATCTCTCTTGAATATATCGATGTAATTCATTCTTCTTCGCCCTCGTGTCCTCGTCCCATGCACTGGTGCCCACAGGATAAGGTCACTGGCAGGTAGTTCCTTGCGCCTAAGACAATGCCCTGCCAGTTGCATTCTCCGAGCAGCCACTGTATCTCCAACATTGTTCATGTTCTTGTACAGCTCACTGTTTTGTGCGTGATGATGCGACTTTCTATCAAGGACTGCCCTCAACATACGGGTGTAGCAACCATTAGGTGATTTCTCATGGATCGAGTGATATATTTTTTAACCAAAAGGTCCCTATACTGTCCTGCTTCAATTAATAATGAATCCCAAAGTTACCAAATTATCATTAATCAAATTACAAATGAATTCTAGTGTTTATCATTCAAGAAATTGAAGACATTGGTTATGCGTTACTGTTGTATAGTATTCTGTGGTAAAGTGGGCATGTCATGATTTGTCAACGGGCATTGTAGATGTGGTATTTCGTCGTCAATACGACACTTCGTCGCTGGATCCGAACCTGTATTCTAATGGAACCTCAAGTAAAACTTACAATTTTTGCTTGTTTTTTAATGTTCTCTGTAGGTTTTGAAGAAAGGGAGTCTTCAATTTTCTTGTTTGTGTTATTCTTTATAGGCGCAAAAGTCAAAATGACGTGTATTAACTTTGTTTGTTGACTGAGGAATGAAGAGACGTTTGTCAGTATTCTACGAAGAATATCAAATTTTCTGGGAGTGCCAGCTGAAGTAGGCAAAGTGAAAGTTTCTTTAGTTTGCACAAAAAGTGACTCTCTCTCTCGCTGTCTTTAGTTTATTTGCGTTCCTTCTTAGATTTTGAGTGACGTATAGGTGTACCTATGATTTTCTTGATGTCTCTTGACTTTTTGTAGGTATTTCCTCTTCATCAGGCATGCATCCATTGGTAAAAGCATTCCTTTTTGCCGCTTTCAGCTGCATCGTCTTAGTTGTATTTCGGCTCCGAGAGGAACTTGGCCTAAATTCAAGGAGATTAAATCACATGCCTGGCCCCTGTCGAGTAATTCCTGGAATAGAGTGTGGATCTGAAGATATTGCTGTGAGCTCCGAGGGACTGGCATTTATCTCCAGTGGACTAAGACATTCTCCTACGTGCGACCCAGCAAGAATTAAGGGCAGCATATTCTTGTTTGACTTCAACAATCCAAATGCAAACGTCACCAAATTGCAAATCGTTAGTAATACGATAAATCCACGTACATTTGATCCACATGGAGTCAGCTTATACCAAAATACTTCAAACGGAGATTTGCTATTGTTCGTCGTTGATCATTCAGAGTCGCAGGACGTCGTAAGACGTTTTGAGTTTCGTCGAGAGGATTCTCGTCGGCTTCATCATATTGATGATGTTCGTAGTCAAGTTCTTTTATGTTTAAACGATATTGTTTCTACTGGCCCGCGCAGCTTTTACGCTAGTAATTATGCGAAATATTGCAGGTTCCCAGTTCGTCACATCCTGGAGACATTTCTTCTGTTGAAAACCGGGTCTGTCGCTTATTTTGATGGCGTACACGGCCGCCTTGTAGCAGATTCTATACGATTTGCTAATGGCATAAATTTATCACCAGCTGGAGACGCCTTATATGTGACATCTACCATGGATCAGATGCTATACATTTACAACAGAAGTAAATCAGAAAACAGCATCCAACTGAAGAGAAAAATATTGATCAATATATACCCAGATAATTTAGATGTTGACATCAAAACTGGGGATATATTTCTTAGTGGTCATGTGTATGTGCTGAATTTACTTTTGGGTCTGCATAATAGATCTATGCTTGCCCCTACAAACGTCGTCAAAATTCACCCGTTTGACAATGACTGGAAATCTTATGAACTAAATGAAGTTCTTTTTAACACTGGATGGGACTTTGTTCGTGGGAGTAGCATAGGAGCATTTTACGATCATCAGCTTTTAATTGGAACAGTATTTGATGGACTTGGGTACTGTCAAGTTGCAAGAGTAAAGGATTAGTAAACAAGTATGACGTGCATCGCAATATTGGTTGACTGTCAAATACGGGCATAATAACATGCATTTGAATAAGATGTAACACTTAGAGCTAGGTTACTGAGTTTTATGGCGTTTTTGTATACGAGCTTTTACAATGATGATATTAAGGTTCATTCCATTAAACTTGAAAACGGTCCTCTTGTTAAGTCTAGTTGTCATTTTTGTGTCCCAAAGTGAGAGAATGAAGTCAACGTATAAGGTCTGCATGAAAAACTCTGCTCACCAAACTCTAGAATTCATGTAAATTCAAATGCACTGGAAATGGTAGGAAATCGTGGGAAAATATTGACGAAATTGAAAGTGTAGTAATTATCAGAAGCAACAATCAGAAGTAAAATCGACCAAAATATAACGAAGCTTTTGTGGGAGAGCCACCGCGACGGAGTCATTATACTTTTGTAAATGCTCAAGTAAAACATAGGAGTGCTAGTGTGGCCAAAAACGAGAGTATTGTATGTGTACATACAGACATCGTTCGCTGGATCATTATCTTTGTACCACAAGAACTATCAAGGAGAATTGGAGGAATGATTGCGCTAACTTTAAAAATGTGTTCTGTCGAATATTGGATATTGAAAATGCCACCATTACAAGCGGGTATGAAAGCTTCAGCATCTTTACAAGTAATCTTTGAATCAACATCGGAACCACAAACAGGTTGCAACAGGTTAGTATCAACATTAAAGTATAAAGTGAAGACACAGCGTGTTTGCAATATTTGCAATTGACATTTTTTAAACATTTGCTGATTACAAGGTCAGAGGACAACTTAAACATAAGTGCTACTCGAGGGTAATGACAATTATTATGCTGAAAAGAAACGATAAAATGAACATTAGACTTTTTAAGCACTGTAAGTCGTATTAAGGAGGAAAACAAGACTGTGGATGTGAAGTCGACATTTAAAATTAAAATCAATACTCTCAGAAGTGACAGTGCAAATATTACCAGGGGACTAACAAGTGAGTCTTTAATCAAAGATAGAAGACCCTCTCGATTACTAAAAATAGACTGACTCGTCTATAATTGTGAGAATGAGACTGTTCACCACAGTTCTTAAAGTAGGTTTAACAGCTGAGAAATTCAAAGAACAAACAAAAATCCAAGATACATCATTGAGACAGCTTAGACAAAACAAGAGACAAACCAAGGGAACTTGTGAGTGCTGCATGGTACTTGAGCTCATTTTTTTCAGTATCTGCTCATAATCTAACTAACCATTACAAAGTACAGCTTGTCGCTAATAACGAAAGCTACCGAAGAACTGGTTGTTTACTGCAGTACTAATCATGCTGAAACTTATGGGGAAATGGTTATAATAGGCAATGGTTTAGATGATATGAAGTTGTTAATACCAGTAAAGACCCAAACATTCAAAAAGATAGATATAAAAATGTTAAGACAATGAATTTCATTTGTCTCTAAGAAGCTTTAAAAGCAATCTTTGTACATTAGTGAATTTTAAATCTATGAATTTGACCCTACCTACCTACCTACCTTCCTACCTACCTATCTATCTATCTATCTATCTATCTATCTATCTATCTATCTATCTATCTATCTATCTATCTATCTGT
>JANTCA010001965.1:0-11659 GCA_024741275.1 Chironex yamaguchii | reverse complement strand
GCAAATGTAAATGTAAATATAAATTTACATGTAAATGTAAATGCAAATGCAAATGCAAATGTAAATGTAAATGTAAATGTAAATGTAAATGTAAATGTAAATGTAAATGTAAATGCAAATGCAAATGTAAATGTAAGTGTAAATGTAAATGTAAATGTAAATGTAAGTGTAAATGTAAATATAAATATAAATTTACATGTAAATGTAAATGTAAATGTAAGTGTAAATATAAATTTACATGTAAATGTAATTGCAAATGCAAATGCAAATGTAAATGTAAGTGTAAATGTAAGTGTAAATGTAAATGTAAATGTAAATGTAAATGTGAATGTGAATGTCAATATGAAAGTAAATTTGTATGCGAATGTAAATGTAATTGTAAATGTTATTGTAAATGTAAATGTGAATGTGAATATGAATGTAAATGTGAATGTAAATGTAATTGTAAATGTAAACAAACATATCAGAGCATTAGTATCAGGGAAGAGAATTATGAAATATACAACTTAAAAATCTCATAATATACAGTCGACATGACAATCCAGGCTTCCTCAACCTGCTTTTAACTAGTTAAAAGAACCACCACTGTATACAGTATGCATGGTTTGTGGTTATAATTTCAATATCGTTGACTGCTATGTACTCTGGTTACTCTGCTATGTACTCTGCTTATGGAAACCAGGCTTAAGATGCACTGGTACAACATTGGTGAAAGGCGTTGATGAGTTTTTCCATTAAAAGTTTGACCATTGGCGACAAGTTTCGGTAAGATATCACCAATGGGTTTCATTATACTAAAACCAGGCTTAATGAAAACAGAAAGTTGAACTTGACTACAGACTAATCTACATGCATACTGCATTGCCTCACAAGACAGCAGAATGCTAATAACTGTGGAGGTGTTTACTTGCACTTACTTTTTGCACTTAAGGCACGAGAGCTTGACATCATGTGACATCTGCTGTGGCCTGCCCCCGCATGATTCTTCACCATTGAACCCTGTCGGATGCGAGATCTTGTAAGATGGCATTGCTGTTGTTGTGCCATGCAACTGACCCGTAGGTGCTCTTCAGGAAACTGAGGTCTTTTTGGATAATACTATCCCAGGTACATTTCGGAGCATTAGGCGTACAGCACCAGTCACTAAATCTTGTCCTCCAGTCAAAAATTGACCAACACGTTATTACTACCAGCTCACAGTTGGCACCAAACATTGACTTGCAATGCACTAATATAAGAATTAAAATAGAACATGTCTCTTACCCTGTGCTGCTGTTTTGATTCCCGATAAACCCTGTCTTGTTACCGGGCGATCAGCTACCTGTACCATGGAATTTAAGGCTGCAAATATATATAAGACAAGGCTATCAAGTATATAATTAACTACAAGTATTCAGAGAGTCAAACTTCTGCCAAGAGAATACGAATATTCAAATGACGAGGAGTGCTAGGCGTCATGTTAACAGGGGTTTTCTCCATGATGATTTCCTTGCCTGTTGTCAATTCATATGAAGATATCATACTAAATATTGGCTCTACAAACAGGCACTATCCCAACTGGCTTATTCCCATAGTGACTTCCCCACTAGCTGCAGTTTCACAAAGACTTCATTACCAAAAGTTTCAAAGCAATCCAGACTCCAGAATTTGACCTGGATCATCCCAAGAAAAGAAACTGCCGGAGCCAGTTAAGCTACCAAAATCCAATAAAAATTTTATAACAAAATGTTCGCAACATTTTTAGATATTTTAAAAACTAATCAGCAGAAAAACAAACAAACCCAATGAAAACATAACATTCTTCACAGAAGGTAACAATTGATGCATTTCATATTAAAAAGTTCACCAGGAAAAAAGTGGAAGGTCAGGATAAGACATAAAGATGAAAACATACTTAAATTCCATGCAGCAAATATACATGCTCGGCTTTACAAAATACAACATATTAGTGCCTACCTGACACAAATCTAATTTGCCACTTTCCAGCACATAACACTCTTGCAGTTATACATGACAAACACTTTATAAGCATTTAAAACATGGACAGTTTAATGATCGGAGCATAATCAATGGTTATCAATGTAATCAATCAATTAATTAAACATTTGTTGCACTACTTTTGCAAAGCATGAAAATGACATACCTCCACCAACTTGAGCTCCTCCACGTGAGCCAGGTCTAGCTGTACCCAGTGGCTTAACAAAAAGGAAGCAAATACATTATAAAAAGAAAACTTTTTATAGACACATCCTTTACAAATATAACATTGAAAATACTACAAAATTAAAGAGTAAACTGACTTGACATGGCAGCAACTATTTCATGATAGCATACACATGGCTTCTTTTATCCATAAAAATCCCAGTATGTGCAAAGGATTAAAACGGTTGAATAAATGGGTCAATTATCATTAGTTAATTGCTGGTAACCAAAAACACTACCACATAAGCAATTGTTAAACACTTCAGAAAAAAAACTTGATATATACTTTTTAAGTCTTGTGAGCTGGGCCATTGAACCAGATACAGTTAAAATTGTAAGAAATGACCAAAGGATAACACAATGCAAGTCACTAGCTCTACCATTTTTCTCATCAAAGAGATGTGTGGTTCCCCTAAATTATAACATACAAATATTGATGTAGTTTGTCATTGTGCCATTCTCATTAAACCCAACTTAAAATGTGTTTTCGAAATGATGAGGTCATTGTAGATATCTTTGACAATACTGCTAGCACCAATACTTCTGGTCTAGGGCATCTCTTGCAGTCACATGGTATATTGATTGTAATGCTTTCAAGATAGATAAATAAAAAGACAGGGAGAATGGAAAAAAGAAAGGCAAAAAAGAAGGAATAGAGAAAATAAGAGTATGAATGTATCAGCAAATAATCAAGACCATATTATATTATATGATATTAACAATATCTTTAAATCTCAGACCTGACTATGACATATGCTCCTTTATTGAGCAATCTGTAGTACCATTAGGTTTAGTATCCTTTCTAGCATGGTATACTACATGAAAATTTATCACAAACTCCCAGACTCAAAAATAATTGACCCAATGAGCATCAGTGACCACACTGAGAACACAATGAGAACTAACTTGGCATGTAAATGACGAAAAATATAAGAAAGATGATTTTATCATGGATAAACATGAAAACACCACTTACCCTAGCTGTTCCTGGATTCAGCATCATTCAAAGGAAAAAGATCATAAATTTTATATTTTTGAATAAATGCAGCAAAAAGAAATCCAAAACAAAATAAATGATAATTGATAACTCATGTATGTGTAGATACATATAATAACTCATATGAGCTACCACAAGCTAGTTGAGATTACAATCTTGCATGACAGAGTTTGCAAGTTTGAGTTTCTATTACCACAAAAATAAAGAGATGCCAAAGAAATTACCTTGTTGTAGCTCATCAGTCATGGAATAGCAATTTGCTATGTTCCATGAAAAGTTTGCTTAAAATAGCCACACCTGTGTCAGTAAAAGCATTTATTAACATCCTAAGAGGGAATCTTTGCCACAAATATGTCATAAATTTCATGGTGGCGTGAACTTTCAAATCCATCAAATCTCTTCAACATTTTTTGCTGTTATTCAGCAAGGGAGATACTGGGGAGTAATTAAGGTAATTATTGATTACCTTGTTTTTAAGAGGCAATTCTCGTTTTAAACCTTAACATTTTTTAATACTTGTAAAAATTTAGAAACATGGATGTACTTATGATGTAGTCAGTATTCAAAATTCCACATGCCCAGCATCTGCTGAAGGTATTGCTGACATTCAGTAATATGACAAGGTGAAGGCACTTTAGCCTAAAGCTAGCCACCCATGCTATTCAGAGGAAAGAATGCACATAGTATATATATCTTAGAATAACCAGGAAAGGCATTGCTGGTACTTTACAATACAAAATGAACAAATTTAAATAAAACTTGCAACACCTGAGAATTTGTTCTCAGTGAAAATGCAGAAATCATGTTGCCTGAAATAATGTATGCATTTTTATTCATTTAAGGGTATACCAAACAAGAACTAAAAACAAGAATTTCTGTTATGAGGAGTCTTATTTCAGTTACAGACAACCCCAAAAACAATTTCTTTAAGAAGTACATGAGTTTGATCTGTATCCACTCACACAATACTCTTACTGATTTTACTGCAGATAAGATAAACTTAACACATCAGTCTTTCTAAAAGATACTACCGTAAACGATCTCACTATGAGTGAGATTTTTGTTCAGATTCTTAGAATTCTATGAAATATAGATGCACTATAACATAATCTGTGCATCCTTGAGCTTTCAGTGTCATGTCGTGTACCACAGTATTGCAGAAAACCAATACTGATAATCGGTCATTTGCATAAAATGATATTTTCTTTTCTCCATAAACAGTTTGATTCTACCTGATAACATCTAGCACAACCTTCCAACTTACCAATTGGGGCTCGTCCCATAGCTAAAGAGCAAAGTTAAGGAAAAGAAATAAGTGTAAGAATAAATATAAAGAAGAACAAAATTGCATAGTTGAAAAATTCATCCACTTATATCTGACTTTCAGTTGTCAGAGTGGCATTGAGTATCTTAATTGGAAAAGTAGGTCAGATAAAGCAAACAAATATAGATATGGACAAAGTAACATCATACATGTGGCATTTTTTGGGTGCTTTCATTATCAGACAAACAGACCACTGTTTTATATTCTTCCATTACCAACTCTGATTCTGCTGTCCTTTCTGTTTGTTCCTCTTTTCAACCTTACGTTTACGGTCCTTTTCTACGATAGTTCTGCCCATAGCATATAGCGTATTCATAACCTTGTTATCATTCTTAGTCAGAAAGTGTTGCAAAATTTTATTTGCTTCTCCTTGACTTTCCTTTCCAACTTCATTTATGTGTTTCACACTTTCTGTGTGTGTGTGGGTATGTCTTTGTGTGCTAATGATTCTATTTTGGTACAGCTTTCCACAAATCTAGTTCCAATTCCATTCAATTCTTACACATTAAACATACCTTGTTCTGAAATTGTTTGGTACTACTCTTTGTTTATATGATCCTCATTGTCACTTTTTTACTCTTCTGCTACACATTTAGGATTTTCTTTCTCTTACCCCAATTTCTCACCTTCCTCTTACTTCAACCAGATTGGTAATTGCTCTCTATTTTTTCATCTTGCTGCATTTTCTCAAAACCACTGTGAAGAAAATACTATACCTGGATATACTTCTTGAAATGATTCTTTCATTCACTTTATGAGCCCTATGTCTTTCCTTTCTCTGCATACATTGGTTCTCCAAGAGTTATTTCATTTCAGAAGTCCAGTCAGCATTACTCATTGGTAACTCCTGCTTTTGATCTTTGTTTTAATGTTTTCTGCATATTCCCTTCTCTGCTACATCCTCTTTCAGTTTGTTGAAATCACATTACAATGTCTCTATGGTTCTACTTTGATCGGTAAGAAATCTGTTAGTACCACCTTTATTTCATTCTGTTTATGAACCCGGTACCTTTTTTCTTTCTTCCTTTTTCTTTCTTTTCTTTCATCTTTAATGACAAAATGTGTTCCCCCTTAAGTGTGAACTGGTAGATGGTGCTTTGCAACTTCATTTCAATCACCAAATCTTGGACCTGTCAAATAATTTCTCTTTCGTACTTTGTCCATGTTTTGTAGCCTAATAGGTTTAATTTGACTGTTATCTAATCTCCTATGGGTTGTTTTTGGTGTGTATGGGAATACAATCCACTAGAGTAGCCTGAATCACTGAATTAGGGTTATGCTAGCATATGTAGTCAGTTTCTGTCAAGTATCATTTGTGAAATCATGATACAAGGGTAATGTCAAAGATCAACTCTTTGACACCATCAAACTCATTGGGTTGTGTGTATACTTGTTTATAAAACTCAGTGCCAAATTACTATAGTGGCAAAAGTGACAATTGCTACAGGCTCCATACTTTTAAGGGTCTGTATTTGATGGTGTCTAATGTGTCAGATTAACGTTTATCTTCAAAACTAAAATGGATAAAGAAATCCTACATAGCAACAATGCTGAAGGGTCATATGAACTGCCACTTGGCACTCAACACTGATCCTAAACTCTAAAACAAATGCCAGTTGAGAGGCTGATTGGCACATTTGCTAAAACAAAATCGTGGTAGATAAAATGCTAGTTTGTTTGGTTTTTCTTGCTTTACATATTAAAATAAGTACATATATATGTATCTATAAACACCTATTTACACATATAACACATAAGTACCAATATAACTGTTTCTCGATATAATATACTAGCATACAACACTATGTTTGCTATACAAACTGTCACAGGTCCCACACCTAGCCAGTCCACAACTGACATAACCTCTCCCAATGGGATGCTTGTGATGCTTTGTGATTAGAGCTCTTCAAAACCTATGACAACAGCTGGCTAAAGCTAATAAGCTCATCCTACTTGACTTACCATCACTAGGAAAGCTGCTACCAAAGGCTTAAGATCCTCTCCTCCAGGTACATCATAGTGGCAAAACTCTTCTTAAAATTCTTCATGTTCTAAGTAATGCCCATCTTCTGCATGGATTCTGCATTGATGCATAATTGTAACTTCTTTGTATGATGGTCAACTTGTTTGATATGGACAAAGAACAACATCAAGTTTCCTGAAATTTGAAAGCCTGGAAGGTCTGTTTTTGATCTCTTGAAACTTTTTCACCTTTGTCAGTAACTCTAGCATCTCCTTGTTCAGCAAAGGACTTGAACTTCTTTGGAACCCTTCCCAAAAGAGATAATTTCCAGCCTTGTTGCTTCAACAACCTTGTTGCACCAGATGTCAAAATACCAAAGTATTACATACTCACCATTTTCAGTACTTTCCTTTGGATTACCCTTGTCCTGAGTGCTTACCTTTATCTTACTTCCACACAATAACCAATGGATGTACTTGGACACATGGTCATTTCTTGTCTTACATTTGCATTGTACAAGCTTTGAACACTAGAAAGCAGGACAATTAACACTTTCTATCCATGCTGTCCATGTTGATTGATCTATATGAAACTTTCTATAATTTGTTCCCAGACAAAGTTCCTGTATACTTGAATATAAGGGCTTCGGTACACCCTTAAGGTCTGCCTTCCCAAGCCATTCCCAGACTATGTCCCAGTCAATGTCTCCTTTCTATATTATGTATTGGCCATAAAAAGGTTTTCCTTTTGCATTCATAAATCTTTGCTCTAGCTTTCATACTCTTACATTCATTCAATACAGTTGTTCCTGCCAAATTCCCCAATCCCTCACATACCTTTTTGCAGTGTTTCTTGTCCTAACCAATAAGTTCAAGATATTTTGTTCTTCTTTTACACAATGCTCACCGTACATTAGGCCTTTACCAGCATTCTTCCTGATAACTTTAATTCCAGGGATGTCATCCTTAGGATGCAGCACTTCATTCATACTTCATAGCTTTCGGAGCTTCTTTCTACTCCTTTCACTTCTTTACCATTCCACTTGATTGTTCCTAATCTACAGCACATTAGAGAAACTGCCCAATATCATACCTTACACTATATGATACTACATGGCACTTGCTAAACATATTACAATGCTATCAATGACAACACTTCTGTGATAATAGTGACAAAATCAGAAGGATACAACTAGTCATATCTGCTCTTTGACCTCCTCTTGTTCCAGGTGGTGGATGACCAGTCCCTGGTGGACCATACATCTACAAAACATTTGAAGAGAGTGTATATATTTAGTAATAAAATCATCAAATCATGACATCCAAAATTCATCTCTAATAAACGTCTCAGTAACTCAGTTGTCTGAGCCTTCTGCCCCAAAACCAGAAGGTTGTGGGTTCAATCACCACCCTGGACATGCAATTTGTTTCTCAGTATTTCACTCCAATTTCCATACAAATGAAACTACTTTAACTGAAAGGTCATAAAAACTGACAGATATACTGAAGTCAATTAAAACATTTGAACATGCTTCAACAACTAATTAGTTTGTAGTTTATTATAACATTGTAAAGCTTGTTATGAGCTACAGTTCATAAGTAAGTGCAAGTAGTTCCTTGTGTTGTTAACACAATTATTCATCAGAGAATTGTGCCCCTATATTAGGAAATGTTTGCGAATAAATTAAATCAATTTTATACCTGCAGATTTCATTGGTAAAAGAATTGACAATGATTTATTAATTGCATTTTCAATTCTGATAAAAAATTACGACATGAAAATATATTTAAAATTCATCTGTAATATAACGAGGCCATAATTTAAAAATTACATCATGTAAATATCATGTCTGATTCATTGTTTAAAATACAGTGTGACCTAGCTTTAACAGGCAAACATCCAGATAACATGATACAAGCAACAGTAACTGGACATTTTAAACAGACACAATAAGGTGGTCTCATAAGCTGATTCCAATTGTCAGCTTGTGTAAAGGAGCTGGAATACTCGTGCATACATGTGTAGTTTGTGTTGTTGTCCTAGCAGCTCGATTTTCATAAATGCCGTCACACAAATCATCCATAGGCTTGATGTACTATAACAAACTTAATTTTTACCAAAACACCCACAAAATCTAAACAACAAAATAGTAAACATTGAGATGTCACTCCAAAACTCACAATTACTTTTGCAACCTTTTTACTCAATTCGATCAAGAGTTTTGTCCAAGTCCTCACTAAAACTGAAGAGAAACGATATGATGATTGTCTACGGAGATTTTGCTTCGCTTTTTAAACAAGCTAAAGCAGACTACGCAGACTTAGACACCGATATTTAGAAGCAATGACGAGCGCCACCATTAAACTACATCGATACAAATTTCATGTAAACGAACATACAGGGAGCCGGTACACATTTGTAATGATAGTCGTCTTATCTCTATGGTAACACAAGCAATATGGCGTGTGGCTATAACCATAGATGTATAAGATCCTTTTATATCTATGGCTATAACATGCAGCATGGTATAGAAAATACGGTAAAACTAAAATGACTGAGAAAAAGGAGTTTTCCCTGAGTTTAAATAAAATACATAAAATCTAGAGCACTTTAAGTTTGGCAACTGGTGTTGACAACTAAAAGCTCACATCACGCGTCGGATATGTCATAACTTCTCATCCGCTTAGTTATCCATCATCTTTCTCATACACCACCTGTATACCTCAAAAGGTGCGAGTATGTGTTTCCCCATGATGACACTGTCAATCATCCACTTAAGCTTCTGCACCATGGACGCTCCTGCTTCCTTGTGCACATGGACAAATATTTCAAGCTCCATCTTCATAGCCGTCAGGATACAGTTAGTTGGTTCCCGAAAATCATCAAAAGTGTTAGAGGTAACAGTACGACTTCCATCCCTCCTCTTTTATACGGAGTTGAGGTTATGACACCACAAGGAGTGGAGATCTTTACTCGACTGTTTCATGTTTGTCTTTTTCATGTTTCAACTGCCCATCCGCTTTCTGATTTCCTTCCCAAACTGATAAGCCCAAAGTTGTCATATTACTTTATCTGAGGTTGCAGCAATCAGAGCATATTTAAAACCGTCAAAAGCAACAGGATCTAAGAGTGTTCCAGTTGTTGTTTTTCAGAGGTGGTCTTCCTGGTTGTCTTCTGAGCTGTTTTTGCACTGTAAAAGAAGCGTCATAAATTTTTGCTTTTAATCTTCTTCAAAACTCACAACTGTGATCCCTGCCTTTGAAATATGTTGCCAAAAACCATCTACATATAAATGCAAGTGAGGACGCACGGAAATATGTATGCACCTGACAAAATATTATGTTTTTCTTCCTTTAAATTTTGGCTGTTTTTGACTCTACTTTACCTTATCCATTTAAGAGGCAACATTTGTAAATCTTCGTGGTTTTAGTTTTTTCATTTGTTAAAGAGACCGTTGGAACATTTGATATTCACTGTCGGACTTCTTGTTTGCTCCCACTACTATGGTAGCCTACAATAAAGCAATCACATTAAGAAATCAGGTCTTGAGAATGCTACCTTTTACAAAAGTAAACCCTTGAAATTCCAAACTTGAAACAATATATTTTAGCTTTGATTGAATTTGACTTTTGTTGTGATGTCGTGAAGTATGTTACTATAATGACGAATCTATGTAATCAGTGTCAGAAGAAATATTTATAGATGTCAATTTTACTTAAAAGGGTGAGAAATGAATACCTTGTAGGCACAAAACTTTTACTACTTGTACAGCGTAGTACAGAGTCCAGATAACAGGGATTGACAATCGAGGTTGAGTGTCTCATAGTCTTTCCACCTTTCCTATATCGCTGTTCAGCTTGAAATGAAAGGGGTCGGATTCGCAGTCATAAGTATCGGGTTCCACGTCTCGGTAGTCATAATCAAACATTACCTTTTGTTCTCTATAAAGAGAATTTGCCTAAGTCACCCGTCACTTGCATTTCCAATAGTCAAGACAGCGTTGGCAATTTTTTTTCATACTGTCACTCAAAGACTCCACTTCTTGGATGCCTTGTGAGCACAAGGAAGATAGTGCTAATTACCGTCAACTTTTCTCCCCTTAAATCGAAAAGAAAAGACATTTACGCTTAATGTTTGGACTTGCCATTTTTGTCTCTGGATGTCAGCACCTGCTTGTAATTGAGGTACCTTCTTAACAGCAAATCTATAAAGATAAACTAGCGTGTTCATGTGTTTTCAGCGATTAGGAAGGATTTGACAAATAAAAGATATCGAGTGGAGACTGCTTGCCTCTAAGAGGATTTATAATCAATTAAAGTTGTTCAGATCATGACAAAAGACTAGACAGTAAAAAGGGATTGCAAATGTTTTTTGCGTTTCAAAAACAAAAAGATCATCTGACGTAGAGGAGAAAGAGACGTGCAAATGACAGGGTGAATGTCTCAGGCCAGCAAGCTCACATGCACACTTCTTATAATTTTGAGATACCAGAATTCAACAATCAGTTTGTTTTGATAAGTGTCCCTGCGTTGATCCAGGGCAATTTGAAACATGAATTTATTGTGCAATGAATTCCTAGCGAAAAATTTACGAAGAGGCCTGTGCATTCTAATTAGGTAATACTGAAGGTGGAAGTGATGGTAGTAGTAGAGTAAACTCAATTTATTTCTTGATGACGTTAAAATATAATTGCACGTTTCGCTTTACAGGTAACTTGGAATTGACTACATGAATCTCTCACATGGAAAAATAAACTTACGTAATACAATGTTCCTGAGAATTAAGATTTGCTTTGATTAACATTTCAAAAGTTCTGGATGGTTCCATTCTATATTGCTTAAACAAATTGCGTAGGAAGTAGTTCTCATAGGAATGCAGTAGTAACAATCTTTTTGTAGTACAAGACTTGAAAATTTGCCAAAATGCTATATAGATTCATATCTTTTGAGATACTACATATATCTGACACTGATGAAGGCTTAAGCAAAAAAACACAAAAAAAATTAATGAATTTCCCCTTACCCACCGCTAGGTTTCGTTTCGTGATACCAAGGACTTTGAAAGTCCTTCAACAAACCTTTGTGCCGTGATGGCTTGGAGGTTTGAGTGTTGGCTTTTAAGTCTGAGGATTGCAAGTTCGAGCCCCGTCGGCTCCCACTTAGTGCAGCTATTG
>JANTCA010001964.1:0-11659 GCA_024741275.1 Chironex yamaguchii | reverse complement strand
AACATCTTCTATAGAAAAGGTGCCATTTCCTTGTTATTGCTCAAGGCGCAAATGGACAGACATGTAATATCTAACATATAGCTATCACTGGGTATGAAAAAATATTTCAAAGTTCTAATACAAACTGTTAACTTATTAAACACTTGTTTAATCATCAACTTTTATCAAGTACTAACAATATTAGAAGAGATTTAGTCTTGTCTTCGTGGGATATACCAAATGTGCACTTACAGATTTTGGAGATTCTAGAAAAGATAGAATTGTAATCTAGTCACAGTTTATACCACAAATTCTACTAATGTTTATATACGAAAAAATACTTCAATATTTTTGTAGTTTTAATTCAATCAGACATTATATTTTTTAATTTATTATAGTTGCCAAGCTTAGTGGCTGATTGCAAGGGTTTTGGAAAAATCCTCTGATGAATTGAGTTGTTGACCATGTTATTTGCAAAATAATGACACTTTCAAAATATAAAACGTTGCATTTCCTGAGGTAAGGCATACTAGTCAGTGCTGTTACTTCCAACAAAATATTTTAAATTTACAACAGCTTTAATTCTTTTAGACTTGAAATCATTGAGCGATTTTTTAATTTTCACAGAGGCAATTAACTGTCTACAAAGAGCCATTGAGATATTTACTGACATGGTAAGTAATCTTTATGTTTGAATTAAAAGAGAAAATTAAATAAGCATAATAATATATTAATATATTATAATAATACATGAGTACTACAGTTAGGGTTTAGTGTTTGCAACTTTTGGAACTTTCTATTAGTGTATACCTGAAATGCTCTAGGAAATTAATTTACTTATAGCCATTCTGTGTTCAACGGATTTCCGTGACATTTTGGGTATTTTCTTTTGGGCAATGTCAGTGGTCCTCAAGCTAGAAGAATTTCGAGAGCTCAAATAAAGCCTCGCTTTCAGTGACGGAAAAAGTGACAAGGACATTATGTGTTTAGGATCATTATACTTTGTGGTTTCTTCAGCTATAACAACATTTGACCAAGTCACGTGGGTGAGGAGGAGGCACAGGCTGTGTAGCAAGCCTGTGATCATTTGTAAGAGACGTATACCCACAGGCGTTTTCATTAAGCATCGACAAAATTTTAGAATTTTTAGAATTGTTTTAAATGACAAAGCTTGTAACATAGTGTAATATAATCAGTTCAAAGATTTAATTTCTCTCCTTTTTACAAACTGCAATGTGTCTGGCTTCTATTTTAAGATTTAGAAGTTTCAGCTGTATATAAAAACCTAGAAGCATGCATAGC
The DNA here is from genome assembly GCA_024741275.1 of Chironex yamaguchii. Classification (NCBI taxonomy): domain Eukaryota; kingdom Metazoa; phylum Cnidaria; class Cubozoa; order Chirodropida; family Chirodropidae; genus Chironex; species Chironex yamaguchii. The sequence continues at coordinate 10,378 of JANTCA010001964.1, read as the reverse complement.
ACAGTAATACACACGCCTTGAATTCAATTTACTTTTGAATTGTAAGTGCTTCTTGGTTCTTATTGCTTCCGCTGCCCAGCCCTTCTTGAATCCATGTCATTTTCTGATGGTAATGCTTGCTTCTCATCCCGGCTTGATTCTAACCTCGTGTTCGTTACTTGATCCGGCGCTTTTGCTCCTGCTGAATACACGTTTCCTTTAAGCTTGCCTCTTTTTGATTCCTCCCTTTGCTCCTGACTTGATTCCTCTTCATGGTTGATGCCTGCTTCCAAAGATGCCACTTTTAGAATTGTGAAATGTTTTGTTCCTTTTAGGGTCGTTTTGCGATTGCAGCAAAGCACCACGCGACTATAGCTGAAATCTACGAAACAAGTCTCCTGGATATTGACAAGGTAGTGTGATATGGTGTTTTAAATAGCAGGTTTGTGGAAAGTAACTGTTTCATAGACAGCAAGGTAGCAAGTAGACCTAACTTAACTAACTAGAGTTTCCCTTAAACGGTAGAAATGCTGATCTAGAGCGAAGTACAATTGCGAGCAGAACATTTGAACACGATTACAAGCTAATTAAGACAAAATCGTTGCATTGTAGAAGTCTTGGAAGTATGCGTGTGAACACAAATGGCCTGAGGGAGGACCAGATGCCAGTCTGGCTGAATGAGTATTGTTGTAAGAAAGTTTCTTTGACAGAGTAAAGAGAACACGTTTTTACAAAAGAAAATCGCTAGAGAAACGTGCACCGTAGAATTTGAACTTGAATCATTTGGCATTGTGCTAGTGTGCTTCCTCGTTAAATCCTATTTATATCTGATATATTCATGATTTGGAGTTGGATTAAGTATCTGGGAAGTCCGTCTTAGCATCGGCAAGATTTTTAAATTTTGCGGGACATCCGTTATTGGCGAATGTAAGCATTCTTGTGACATAAAATCACCTTCTATTACCCAGTTTAATCTTCCTACTTGACATAGTAAACGTACCTGACACGAAGAACGACGAATGCTTGAAATATATTTTTAAGTGGCAAACGTGTTTTTCAATTATGCGTTAAGTTTTGTAATTCGTTTCCTACAAGGAAACACTTCTTGGAATAGATTATAGAAAGGCATCGCAACACGATCTCAATTGGTTGTAGTACTCGCTTCATGGCACGTGCAAGCGCATGGGTGTGCGCATGCGCCTACAGCTATACGGTGGATTACTTGTAACCACGGTATTCAGAGACGGCAAACGTTGAAGGCGTCGATTGTGTTGCCGTAGCTGTCGACAACTTCTGTCGTGAAGGACACTGCATACGTGACTGAATGCAGAAGTTGGGATTCTCCTACTTCAGAACGTAGTGCCAAGTTGTACCATGCGGAAGGCTATTCTCATTCATAAGACTTTGAGAAAGACTGCATCCAGTTGTAAGCTTAAGCCGTATAAAAACATCCAAAGTGGATGTTTGAATATCACAAATTTAAAGTATCCTTGCTTCTATGTCATAGATAACTTGTCATGTCTGTGAGTTGGCTGCGAATTGAGGCCAAATTCATGCACATTGAGGAGTAGTTTTTCTTTAGCATACTTGAATCATAATCCTTTTTTATGCCTAGGCAATTTCCCATTATGAAATGTCAGCTGATTATTACAAGGGCGAGGAGTCAACGAGGTAACAACCATTAATGGATATCGTTTTTCCGCATTTTAGAATGAAGCTGAGGAGCAGATATTTTTACGATATTATTGTTGACTCGAGTCTCTGCGTTGTTGCATTTTTTTAAGTATTTTGTACTCAGTGCTAGTATTTATCTCTTTCAAGGTATATGGAGTACAGTTATTATTTCCAAGTGCTTTCTTAAATTTTTGTAATTTCCTGGTAGTATTTGTGCTAATTTTTCATTACTTTTGTTTTATTATACGCCCGCTGCCTACAAATGTTTTGTTGTGTAAAAGTTGCAACTAGTAGTTTATTACATATCGCTTTCTTTTTCCAGTTCTGCTAACAAGTATTTGTTGAAAGTTGCACTCCATTCAGCTGAACAGGAAAATTATCAAAAGGCCATTAGTATTTATGAAGAGGTAACTGTTATGTCTTAGTTTTTGATAATTATAATGGCGAGGTGAAGATATTTGTCTTACTCAGAGCAACGGCACGGTAACTTGGTGTGTGTTGGTTTTCAAGTGAGTTAGTCAGGCAAAACAACTTCCCTAGCTTTGTACAGTTTACTCATTAAGTTGCTAAACACTCCCTGTATATCAGTCCTCTCTAGTCACTATGCTACCATGTAAGAATAACGAAAATTAAATAAAACGAGAGCTGATAACTCCACCCCCAGGCTTTGTCTAGTCAGGGTACTTTTTAGCACTTTCTTTTCAACGATTTATTAGTAATTTTGAAAAAGTAAGGTTACGTGTTGATTAACACGGTTGAAAATGTCTCCCATAGTTTTCGTTACTCCAGCGTCTTCTGTATTATTGTCAGTTCGATAAAATGCTTTAGATAGTTCCCTTTCGATTAATTAACCTGTCTATTTTACAAAGTAATTCTATATAATTCTGTTATGTGAAAATTTGACTAGTAAATTCACTGGCACGCTTATGCTCGCCGAGAGAGAAAGTAAGACCCCGTTTACAGTGGATCCAAATGGATCCGTACCAAAGCTAACTAGCACAAATTGGCTTAGCGTTTACGCTGGAACTGATGGATCCGTACCTGTATGGATTCTGCTATTTGTACTAGTTTGGGATTGCTTTCTTAAGTGTACCAGTTTGGATCCGTTTCAGTTGAGGTTCAGTGTAAACGGCTGTTACGAATCCGCACGGGTTCTGATCGGTTACTGGATGATAAATTTTTTCCTCTCGAAGCTGATTTAGAGATAGATAACCCGGCGTTACCATGGCGACAAAGGAATCAATTGAGTGGAACTGTTGTGGTACAGTTCCCAGTGTAAACGCGAACAAAAATCGTCACGGATCCGAAATGGATCCGTAGTCTTTTAGATCCGTACCAGTAAACGAAGCCTAGGACAGAGGAAACGAAAGAAGGAAAGAAAGAAAGGAAAGAAAGAAAGAAAGAAAGGAAGGAAGGATGAAAGGAAGGTGTTTTAATTCGATGATTTGTCTGTGTCCCATTGTTAACTATAGGAGGCCCACTGAAATGCATGCCCTTGGGACTTCCATCTTCTTTGAATATGACTCGATCAGTTATACATTAAATAACGGAGAGTTCTAAAATCTCCTGACATCTATTATCGCGTGTTTCGAAATGGACTGTAAGCCATGATTCCGAAATTACGGTCATTCACTTTGATAACTGGGTGATCCGCCCATGGCAACTTCATTGTGAATGCCTGACAACCTCAGACTAACCTGACAACTAGACTATTCGCGACTGATTGCTTGGTCACTGACGCTCAGTGTGTTGATAACTCATTTGTCACGACTTGATCACGAGAAGACTTTATGATTGACCCGGGTTGACGTCTTTTGTTGTCTTGAACTCCTACTCTTGAGGAAATGGCCGTACATCTTTGGCGACTTGAACGTCTTATGAGATAGTACACAAATTTTGTGTTCTATAAGAAAGTAGTACTCACCTCCTCAGAAATTTTCAGTACTGAGTTTTTCCAATCCCAAGGAGTTTGAAATTTTAGTTCTTCCTTCAAAAAGGAAGTAAAAAGATGTTTTAATGTTGCAAAAATTGAGGACTGACATGTACAGCAACGTATACCTGACCTACCACTACAATTAGCCTTATCATGTAGGAACAAATACTTTACCATCAAGTAGTTGTGAGCCTTATTGTCTGGCAAATTTGCATCAACAAGTATGAATTTCACCTCCAGATTATGTTTTTAAGTGTCGAATTGTACCAACTGAGACTATTATACGCGTAGCTTGAGTACTTTTGCAATAAAAGTTGACTTGAAAGCTGAAATTGACTTGAAATTTGGGTTTTGTAACGTGAGGCAAGTTGATAATTAGCTAGGAAAGCTTTAAGAAGGTTGGAGCATTGAATTACAGGAATTTCTAAGGACGTTTGAGTACTGGGGCTAAGTTGAACTGTCTTACGTACACGTGTAAAATACGTGTAATGCAAAGCTGATTACTTTGCTATTTGCGCGCCATATCTTTATTGCTGTTACTCTAATATTCGAGTGACGTAAGAGGAATTCGTTTTGCAATTTGGTCAAGCTGTTAATTTTGAGGGAAATTCAGTTGAAAATGTTTCAAGGCTTCATTTGCACACAACATTAAGTCAAGATAAGGGTAATGTTTTGTAATGACTTGCACATTGTTGCGTAGTGTGATTTTTAACGTTTTCCCTGTCTTTTATTTTATTTACTACGTTTCGTGAGTTTTGGCGTGTGTCCACCGTACACTCGAGGTAGCTGTAGGGTGTTGGACGTGCATTTTAGTATTACGGTAACACTCCAACATGTGCATCTACAAGTTTACCCCTAGATATGGAGTAATGCTATCGTTCTGTTGTCCACCTGGTGGGATTCACCTCAAAACAAGCTACAGATTTCTATATCAAATATCAGCGGTGTGGTTTTGGGGATTTATTCTTAATGTACAACTTCTGTTAAGCTTACACCACGAAAAATCATAGATTGATGATACATAAACCGTATTACTTGTGATCAATTAAGTCATCTCATAGCGAGAAACAAAGAGTGAATTTTAGAGGTAAAGTTTAGAGGCTTCCTTTGCATAATCGTTTTCAACATTACCCCTGTCAATTGGGCGTACCTCACCCCCTTTCCCGTCATTTGCCCTTCATTAGTGGTGTTCTTTATCTTCAGTAGCGTTTAACCTGGCTTGATTTTTATTATTGTGTCTTGTTAGTGTAACTGTACATCTTCTAGTGCTTTCTTCTGTGTTGCAGGTTGCTGCCACCTCACTTGAAACCCCGTTGTTAAAATACGCTGTAAAAGAATACTTCTTTAGAGCTTCACTGTGTGCGATGTGCATGGATTTAGCAAAGACGGAGTCCGCTATTGACAAGTACCGACAAATGCAGCCTGCCTTCGAGGATACAAGAGAATACAAATTGCTACAGGTAAGACTCTTTTCTTTGTTTTATGCAGCGTAGGTAGTTTGGAGTAAATGTGACTCTTCACATTTTGAAATGGAGAGTACAATCGTTGCAAACCAGGCCTTGTATTGACCATTGAATTTTAGGCTGGATTGCTCGCTGTCTAAGGATTGGCTGCACAACACAACAAAGTAGGGAAAATGCTTAATTTCACCGCCCTAAACTGATGACAGTTGGACGTCTTTAGGCGTAAGCAATGGCTTCTGAATTTCCTACTAGAAAGTAACACTATCCAGGTGCTTTCTGACCATCCGGCCCCCGCCGACTATTCGTTTTTCTGACGACAGTAAACTCTTTGCCTTTAGAAACTGCAGGTTTTCAGAATTCAGTAGTGCTCTCTTGAGTCATTTAACTTGATCGTTAAGTTTTGGTTGTGGACTTTTCATAATGTCGTCCCTGGTAGTGTGAGATTTTTACATTTTCTCACCGAGTGAGTGACCTCTGATAAATTTAGTCAAGTAAGAAATCTAGGCCATTTCTGTTCGACAACGCTTAAGTCGCAATTCAATTCAGTGAAATTCAACTTTTTTAACAAGTCACTTTTAAGAGTTCCAGGAATTCATGAGCTTTGAGAAAACTTTCCCTTCTAGTCTGTGACGTACTGTTGATACAGCCCCGTGCTCTTCTGCAAGTAAATTACGCCACGTTTTCATGCTGCCTTTTCTTGATGTTGACAAACCCAATTGGCAAGCATCCGCCAATTATTGTTGCAAGAAATTGTAAGATAAAGGGTAATGCTGACGAAATGTTTAAGCGTGGAGACCTAACAGTGGCAGTTCAGTAACTAGTTGGCCATTCTTTACTCCGAATTTAAGGTATGCAGTGTTTTAAACTCTCATTGATCGTTTCATGTAACAGTTTATAGCCGTGGAAATAGGTGCACAATCCTGTTCAAAAAAAGTTAAAGTTGCTTCCCACTTCATTTTGGTGTATAGGGTGGTGTCCATGTCCGTTTCCTTAGCCTTTGGGCCACACAGCAGTGCAAGCACATTAGATGCTGCAGTAGGGGGTTGGCCTGGTAGCTCCGTGTATTTAACTTCCATAATTTATCTCGTAAGTGCTGAGTGCTAAGCAGGGGAGCTTGTGTGCCACTTTTAAAGTCTTTGGTTTGACCCGGTCGTGGATTCGAACCCACAACCTTCCGCACGCAAAGTGAGCACTCTTACACTAAGCCACTGCTGCGATCATTGTATCGATCTATGGTTAGTAACAGTTTTTAACAAGTATGTAGTCTTTACAGTTATATCGGTCTGTCTTGTATAATAGCGGGGTGGGGAATACCTGTATGGTATCCGCTACAAAAAAATTTTTTTATAAAGACGATATCGGAGTTTCCGACAGGGTCGCATCTGACACTATTGGCCCCCTTGTCCGACGTGGTCATCATTTTCATTCCTATTGCTTCCAATAAGCAGGTCGGGATAAAATTAAAATGTAATTTTTTTGGTGTATCAAATCCGTTTTCTGGATGCCCTTCCTTGAAGGCCCAAGACTGTATGAAAGGACATTTATAACTTTGATGCAGATTGTTCTTTGAAGAGGCAGTAAAGTTGGAAATTTGTTGTTGTATAAACAAAACGAATGATCTGGCAAAGAAATACGCCAGTAGCAATGCATGTGCAGAAGCCTTAAGTAGTCTTCGATGACGTATCGAAGTTTCTTTAAACACAAAGATGTCAGTATTCTTACCGAAGAGACAACTAACTTCTTTATATAATCAGACGAAAGAAATGTAATGGTGCAGGTGGTGTAACGGCGTGGTCATGCGTAGCTTTAAGTTTCATTGAGGACAGTCTTGCTGATATTTTTAATATCTCTGATATGAATAGGAAGTTTGCTGCATACAGAATTTTTAAATTGGAACCTTTTCTTGAGAGCATCAGATCCCTGTAGACTTTCAGAGGGAATAGTAGTGAAAAATCAACCGTGCTGGCACTGCTTCCATTTTACTGTGAAGAAACTGTACGAAAATGAACTGTTTGAAATCGATGTGATAATTGCTCGATAATTTTTCTTTTACATTGTAATCAAAACAGTTTAGAGTGTTCGTTTTTGTTTGAGTTCTTTGCTGTGGGATCCAGTGCTCTTGCAAGCTCGTTTTAGCATCAGAAATGTTTATCTTTGGCAGCAACGTTTTGCGAAAGATCCTCAACGACTTTCAAGTCAGTTGTTTAGGTCCAATTTTTGATGTAAATTTCTATGACCAATGACCTGAAGGTCGACAAGACAAAAATAGAATCTGAACACATCTTTTACTTTAGTTGAGTACAGAATCCACTCGCATGTCAAGGCGAGAACCCACTCGAATTAGGAATCAGAGGATAAGTTAAGGCAGAGCATTATTCTTAACTCCATCTTTCCAAAATTTCAAAAGTCACGATGAGTTTGAGACTTACGCGTTTCATGACTGCCTATGCAACTTGAACTCTTTGAGCTAACATGGAGAGAAGGATGATTAGCACGAGTCCTAAAATGCTGCTACATTTGGTCAGTGCCATCATGATTGATCTGGTTGGGCTTCAGTTTTGAGTAAGGGAACTGGTGAAAAGCGTGTCGGCAAATATGCGATGTTTTAACGTCTTTTACTTTGTCATTAAGTACTAAGATTAAAGTGCGCTTTTGTCGTGAGTGTAAGGTCCGCTAGTTAGTACACACTTTTTTTGAATTTTAGCCGCTCGAAGATTTATTAAATCTAATAATCTTTTATAATCTCGTTAATTAATGCCTGCTTTTTCAAGGGTTTTACAGAAGAAGTATGGGAACTATTTTAACCTAGGCAACAATATTTTTCAACCAATCAAAAACAGTTAAGTCATAGTCACTTGCTGTTAGCCGCAAAAAGAACTGACTACGCATTTTATTACTAGTCGTGCTTTAAACTATTATTTGAATATCTGATTGGCGCTGTAGGAAACACAAAGTTAAGCAAATTTTTGTCTGGGAAGTAAGCCATCAAAGATCTTGGTTGTTTTTGTCAAATCGTTAACCTCCGTGACATTAAATATCTTGTGAGGTTTTGAATTTTGATGTATTAGCAGCTTATCCAGGTCTTATGCTCAATAAAGCTTATGGAAAAATTGGAGGGGAGTAGATTTAACAAAACCACAAAACGCGTCCAGCAAAGATAGAAATATTTAAGGGAGGAGCTCCTTAAGGCCGCTTTTGTGGCTTTGGTCTCTCACGTTATGGCATCTGCGGCGCTTGTTAGCAATCCAGCAGGTCGCTTTAAAGTCCATTCTACTGAACACAATTTGACATTATGGCTGATGTTTGACTGTGCAAATTGAGGAAGGTTTCTGTCAGTTGTTAACCATACAAGTAAATTTAGTCATTAAAAGCAACAAACCGTTCTTTTTGTTTGTGCTAGCTCTAAATACGTCAAGTATCGAAACATAGGACTTGTTTTGGTATTATAAAAAGGACTGCCTATTGCTACTAGTTGGCGTCGGGTGATTAGGATGAAACTTGTGTAGTGTAAAGCCTTTATTTAATGGCTAACAAACATGCACTCTTCTCTTTTTCTGCGCACAGCCAGCTGTAGGTATTATTCGAGTGCAGAAATTTTATTACAGCTGTTAAAGGGAGTCGAGTCAAATTGCTGGAAAAGTAGTCCTTATGGGTTAAAAATGGATTGCTTGGTTTATTGGAGTGAAAATTAAGACGTTTGGATTGTTTTTTATTCTTGGTCATATGAAAAGAGTGTAATCTAACAGTGCTAGGAATTTTAAGGAATGAGCAGTTAATTTGACTATTCAAAGGGTTGTAATGCCCTACCCAGCATAAAGGACTCGCCACAAAAATTTTCTTTAAGGAGCTCAACCTGTGACGTATAGGAGTACAACAAGTACTCGTATCGCAAGATATTGTATGGGTGACAACGTCTGATGAGTAAACTTATTAAGTTTGATTTTAAAACTTCGACAGAAAGAGTACAAGATGTGGAGCCATCAATTTCCTTACTTATACCAAATGACAAGAAAACTTTTAAGTAATTATAGGTTGTAAACAAAATTCTTCAAAACCAGGAAATATGAAATGGAAAATATATGGAAAAAATTTCAGCTCTTTGCATAACATACAGCCGAGATGCTATTTCCATATACTTCGCGATAGATTATAAGATTTTAGGGGGCAAGTTAAATGGCCAAGTAACCTTTGACCAATCATGATGCTTTATTCATGTCCCAGTTTCTGCTGTTATAGTAGTGAAAGTACTGAAATTTATTTTGTTCGATCCAAATTGCGTGACTACTCTGTATTTAGGCCCTACACGGTTTTGTTGCCAAAATTATGCAATTTCAAGCTGCAAAATGACTGTTATCTAGTAGTAAACTGTATTTTTTTGCTGTAAACTAAAATAAAACTGCAGCACAGACGGAAAACACCGACTTTGCTGGAAGAGTTCGCGGCATGTCGTATGGCAAGACTATAAATGCATCAGCGAAATTTTTCTGGGCTTTTCTTCTTTCAAATCAGACAGTGATTTAAGCTGATAAAACCGACTCTTCTAGACGACGCATGTTCAAGATAGCAGCAGTTGGTCATAAACTCATTAGCTTTGCATTTCAATGTAATTAATGACTTTAGATTTTAAGTTAGTCAAACAAACGTTAACCGGCTGCTTTCTAATATCTCTTCCTGAAATATTTTGGAAACAAGTAGCGGAAGTGTTGCATTGAGCTACGGACAGGAGCCTTTTGATATTTGCCGATATATGTAATATTTGTCGAGCCGATATTTACAGTACAGTTTATAGGGCTCCAAATCATACGTTTTCTGTGCAGGTCCCATGTAATTTGAAAGGATGTGGACAAAGACGGTCACCCACAAAGTCATTCATTAGGTGTACTTAAACTGCGTTGTTGAAAATTCTGTTATCTAACTGACAGTGGTCAATATATCTTAGTAAGGACGACCCACCGTAGCTATGGGACTTCGAAAGCAACTCTGGCTGAACTCGGAATGTTAGGTTGTCAGTGTGCGTGCGTGCGTGAGTGTGTGTGTGTGTATTGTTAGAGTTGTTTATCACTGAATGTTGGCAGCATGCTGATGCCGGCAGAAAAGGATGACACTCTTTGTTATATGTGATCAATTTTATAGAGAGACGAGCCTGGATTTTGGCCAAAATTTTAAGAACAGACTAAGAACAAGCTGAGACTGGTCTTTTTAATATGGCGGAAATAATTTTAACAAATAAAAATAAAACAAATAAAGCTTTGAAAAGCTTAGTAGTATATGAATTTTTGTGCCGATGTGAAGCTCGGTATGTAGGCCGCACTTCTCAAAGATTGGGTGA
>JANTCA010001963.1:0-11659 GCA_024741275.1 Chironex yamaguchii | reverse complement strand
GCAAGAGCAAAACTAACTCACAAAACATGTGATAAGTTCAAAGTCCAATCATCAGAACGAGGCTAAATCATAGGGAAAATATAAATGATCATTGTTGCTGAATAAATCCAACACCAATTCAAAAATGAAACGGGAAAATTAGATTATAGAAACCAGACAATACGTTACACCAGGAAGACTGACCTTCACAGGAAATTGGTTGAAATCACTTTAAAAGCTTTATATAATTGTGCTGTTTCGCTAGTAAATATAAGAAGTGCAGTAGAATCTCTATGCATGCTAAACATTCGACAATCCAGGTATTTCCTTAAAAAGGACAGTTACTTCCAACACTGACTGATTTCTAGTCTTTTTGCAGTGGATAAACGTTCAGCTCTAGAAAACAGAAATTTCTCACGTGCACCAAATTCATTACCCTTAAACTTACATAAGGCAGTGAAGACAAAAAAACCAAACTATGGAAGAATGAAGTTATTTTTGCTAAACAATACGTTTTTCTGTCTTGGCTAGTTATTTTTGATCACCTATATGACAAAAATATGAAACACGTAGCTCCACAAGAAAAACTATAGAAAAATAAGACATTGTAATAATGTAAAGACTTGTAGTAAAATGTAAAAGATAAAATTTTCACAAGGTGAAATTTTTCTCGTTTCTTTGAGAGTGAGAGTTAGGTCTGGTTCAGTAGTTTGGATAATATAGACGTAAATTTCAAATAATCTATATATTGGAATTCACTTTAGTCCGACTTTTTACAAGGCAGACTACAAACCTAGCGGTAAAACGTTAAATGAGTTATGTCTAGTTTACAGATTCCATATTTTAGGTTAAAAATTGAAATGGCCTTGCTGAGAAACTTGATGGCCGCGAGTTATTGATGCGCATAACGTTATTGGACTTTACATTTGGATAAACGCTGTCTACAGGCTATGTTCGGACATCTGGGGTATTGAGATAGGTTTAACTTATCAAAAGCGAGTATCCGAAAGCAGTTTTTCATATAACGGGACTAAGACGTGTCAAAGATATTTTCTGTTTTATTTACGCTTAACTATTGCTCTTCGATCGTTTGACTCAGATACCTTAAGTAGTGCTATTGGTTCTAGTTCCCAGGTTATCAATTCATACGCAGTTTGTATCTCTTTCGTTACGACTATGGACTGAATGCAGTACGATCTTTTTTGTGGCACAAAACTTGAAAATTTTCTCGAAATTTTGCAGCATTGCGCTAAAAATATACTTAAAAGCTTTTTTCGTCTGACACTCTTTAGAGTATGAATCGTCAGTTGAATGTTTTTAGCGCAATGTCGTGAATTCTCAAGGCGATTGAACGCAGTACCGCTGTTCTGTCTTTTACGATTTCCTTTTTGCTCACTATGACCAAAGTTTGTATTCAGTTGGTGGTTAGTTATTACGTTATGCTCCGAGAGATGAGAAATGGGGTATAGGGCGAGAAAAATCCATTCGGTAAGTATTTAATATACTGATATGACCACTGCAGAGTAGAAGCCCGAAACCGTAGGCCACGAATAATGTATTACACATGTATCAAATGTCGGAGAACAATTTCCAGCTATCTAACAATATAATTTCAATGTTAATATTCTCTCACTATCTCTTAAAGTACTCCTCTGTGAGTTTCCACCCTATATCATGCTCCTAGGTAGCTTTTGTTCACACCTTATTACCACTATATCTCATGTCAATGCTCCTTACTGTTTTCTAGCCATCTCCCGTAAATACTCGTGATAAATTTTCAAGAATTACTGTTAAAGAACCTTGATAAACCATGATTGACCAAATATCCACATCTATCTGCATATGTTTGGCTATAAAAAGGGCTAACAAAATGCTCCAAGTTACTTACTCATACGTCAAGAAAAATCCAGTAAAATGGAGTACTAACGGCAATACCCAAATTATAAAGTAAATGCTTAAGTTTTATTGTTTACGTTTTTTCGGAGGATAGTAATTCCATAAATCATACATAGTACACAAGACCTCATACGAAGACAGTTCTTCTAATTAGCCATGCTAAGCAACTGGCATCACTGGTTTCTATTTTGGGTGACGCAAGATAATGTACAGAGCAGTACTACTTTGGCAGGACGCTAGTACACACTCTAAGCTTTAGGAATTTTCTGGCGCTTCACGTCAAGGGGGTATTGTAGGCCTGACCAATTCAACAGCTCCATTTTGAATCCAAGCTTCAACGCAACATCCGGAGCCATATTAAGTCGTGGTCCCTACTCCTGTCATTGTTTTGGACAACATAGCCAGTGCCTCTTTCGCACACGTTCTGAGTTAAAAAATGGTGTCAAATGAACCTGTTAGCTTTCGAACCAAATCGGTTCTTTTAGTTTCAACCACACACAGGAACTTCTCTTCCCAACTGTCTCCTATACCCTGTCAGTCAAGTTATTGCATGCCTTATTGATCAATGTGAAAAGGAGTGAAAAACAATGATGAAATAATGTACCTTTTCTTCTGGTAAAAACGCATTCTTTGATATTCACAAGTCTTGTTTTGATACCAAAGAAAGAACCACATTAAGGGAACCGAAGACCAATAATTCACCACAACAAAGTCATAAAACTACGTTTAACGCCATCTCCTACATCCTGTAGCTAGATAATTTTAAGTAATGAAATATACTACCTTTAACGTCTCTTCCTATACCCAAAGGGCTTCATTAAAATAAATCAAATTCATGTATGTCTAAATCAATAAATCCTTTTCAGTTTAGGAGGATTGGTCTAACAAACAACACAATTTTGAACCTTGTGTGTTTTGCATCCCTGTCATTCCTGTAATCTCCTTTCCTGTTTTTTCTGTTTCTTTCTACGTTGTCCTTATCGCTTTCTTTTCACAGTCTTTGTCTAGTCTTGCTCTAACCAATTAAAATGATGATAAGGCAATTGATATTCTGAAAGAAAAATATGGTAATAAAGAGACTATTATCTTTGCCCATTTTCGTAAGTTAAGATTTACTGACAAGTATTCTCTCTCCATATAACAAGATAGAGCAAGAGTATATTACATGTTTTGGGAGTTAATGATGATCAAATAAAGGCTACAAGACCTATAGTTTTATCAAAACTCCCTGATGTGGCCTTCTTTGAATTAAAATGTGAAGGATGGAATTCGTTTAGATTTCGACAGGTATTTAAAAATTGCATAATGGCACCAGAGGCTGTAGCCAGGCGTTATTTTGACAGCGAAGGATATAGTTCATGTGATCAACAGCCAGTTCGCGAAAATCTTCTGTTGATACCTTGTTGATCCCTGAATATGCCTGCAGCTATCCAAAAACGAAATCTTGTGTTTACTGTCAGGTCCTTACTGGCTGGTCCGAGGAATGCATGAAATTCAATATATCTAGACAACATCAAATTAAAGATCGATGTTTTCTTGTTTAAAAAAGTAAACATTCTGCATCAGTTTGCCAAAGTAATAGGAAGTGTGTTTATTGTTGTAATTCTTATCACTATCGTAGCTTATGCTCAGTTAAATTTGCTGACAGAGAAGAAATAGCAATGAATTCCAACGAACTTTTAAGTTCTGTTGAAATGCCAACTAGCTGGATGACCATGTTTTGATCCCAACAAACACTGCAGAAGTGTACAGCCCTAACGGCTGAAGAAGGCAATTCTCAAGAATTCTGTTGGATACTGGCAGTCATAGATCTTACATCATTTGGCTTCTGCCCTAAAACTTAAGTGCAAAGGGCATAATACTACCTCATTAACAATACTTGGTAATCCAAAGGCAAAGTCTATTCAGACAGATTTAGTAGAATTCCAAATTCGATTACAAAACGATAATCTCCTTGATATATCTACAAAGGTGTGGATGTCAACGGGTTACAGAAATCGGGGCAAAGGCTACGATTAAGCTGATAAACCCCCACTTGCTTAAGATACTACACATTTAGATATACTTATCGGAAATGACTTCCATTTAGATGTTGGGGAGTCTCAGTCTTATAGACACTGATGGTATATATTTGTTGTCAGCAAAATTGGGCTAGATGTTAACTGGACGGACCTCATCTAATGAAATAAACAGTTGTTCTACCAACCCTCATTACTGGTCATTGCTAGATCACCTGACGTTGTCTTTGTCTCACAACCATATACATGTTTGACTTGAAAGGCGGATATTGACCGATTTTGGAGTTTAGGATGTAAGTACTAAGGAATGCTAGTCGAGACCTAATAGTGATTGTGCTATTAAAGAATTCAGTAATACTGTAGCATTTGAGAACAATCAGTACCATGTTACCTGGCCATGGGAATCCCAATAATGTGGACTTTCTGATGATTATGAACTAGCAAAAGGACGTTTGAAAACCTTGGTAGTACAAATTTCCTCTTGTGGTCTTATAGAGAAGTATGATGACATTTTTCAAACACAGGCCGCCAAAGGTATACTCGAAAAGGTTTCGAATCCACAAGATAAAGTCTCTAAGATACATTTCTCATCATGGTGTTGTTACTCCAAAAGGACACCTTCGCTTTATCTATGCTTCTGCTAAAACACAGAAACAAGATTTAAGTTCAAGTTAGTCCTTACCACGTACTCTTTTACAATTATCCGTGAGATGTTACCCTGGTTTTGACTGGTCTTTTATGAGTGATTTAAACAAGCCTTTCTTTAAGGTGAATTGCAACCTCAGGATCCTGATGTTACCCGATTCTTATGGTTAAGAGACATTCACCAGCCACCAACTGGTGATACCCTCCAAACATATTGATATTGTCGCATCCCTTTTGGTGTTATTACTAGTTCTTTTCTACTAACAGATACTATTCGACATCAATTAACCAACATTAATACCCATACATTAATGTTGACAATGTTGTAATTGGTAAAGATTCTGTGTTTGTAACCCAGATGTCATTCTCTACACAGGGAAGGCAAGGATAGATTCTTAAGAACCACAGTGAACTTGTTTGAGTGGGCAGCAAACACTGAGGTGTTCATGAATTTAATACTGTACTGGAACAAACTGATAATGTGACAGTTCTAGGTTCAGACTCGAACCCAAAATCCGATTTATTCTTAACTCCTGAAGCAAGACTCAGCTATTAAAGATGTTTACGCTAAAAGGCATCTACTTCATGCCTTGGATGATAACCTCAGTGTCACTAGCTAAGCAAATTGTCTAATCAACATGATTTGCAACACATTTCTAGCTATTCTGTTCCCAGACTCCTGAAAGGTCATTCGACATCGTGCCAGTACGTGTTACGTCGTATTGTGCTTACAACAGCACCTACACCCCCCGGTATTTACCTTCAAATTTTCAATTCCTCTTCTTGCCACACGAATGCAATTTTCAGAAAATCAAGGTGAGCACCTATAAAATAAATTACTCTGACCCACCGTGAGGCGTGATGGCTGCAGTTTTATTGTCATTTGTTACCAAAGAAACGTTCCTGTTTATTGTGTATACCTACCCCTAGTGTGATTCCAAATGTTTTACTGGATAATGTCAACAACTGCACCATGTAATTGTGGAAAATCGATTACCTGAGATATATACCCATGCTCTTATGAAACGTCAATGTTTCTACACATGAAGACTCCCCCGATTTTTGAAGTCGAGGTGTTATATTTTCAACCCTTACCACCTCTTCTCTTTGGTGGGAAGGGCCAGAATGGCTCATGAAGGATACTTTTCAATGGCCAGCCAACTTGGTTGTTTCAATTGAAATCAACAAGGAAGAAGAGCTCATAGCTACACCTAATTTAGGATTCGCCTTATACCTGTCCCCTGTCTGGAATGGAGATCAGAAATTATTCCTCAGCTTTGACAGTAGTTCGTGTCACTGCATGGATACAGCATATTCAGAAAAAAATTCTTCAATTAGTTTTTACAGCCATATCTACAGCCTCCCAACACCAGCTTGTTAAGCAGTTTATCCAGATGGACAGGGAACCATATATTGCAAAGGGAGGCTACAGTCTGCTGTTGTATAAGATGCCAAAACACAAACTTACTGCGTTCAAACGATTTCCTCACATACGTGATTGGGATCGAGTCATTACAACCTCCATCACTCTAGTGTTGCAGAAACATCTTAACTTGACACAGCGTATTACGTATTTAATACAAGGTAGAGGAACTGTGCAAAGGATAAGGAAATGTACTGTTTATTATAAATAGGAAGGTAAACCTTACATTGCATCACCTGTGACAACTTTGCTTGAGACAAGTATAAATAGAACTCGAAGAAAGAAAATGGATTGAAATGTTATCAAAAGATGTGGATCTGTATATTTACATGTGCCATCAATAGAGCTGTTATCTTGAATTAATCACAGATTTGTCATCCTCTCAATTTCTACTGTTTTCGACGCTCTATTAGTAGGAGAGGCTGCCCGATCATCTGACATCAGATAACAGGAAGCAGTTTAAGTAAAAATTTGGCTTGGCAATGGGCTCTGGAGGAAGTTTCTGTTTAAGGCTATGGGGAATCCAAGAATCAAGTTGAAACTGTCCCCTGGACGGGAGGCTTGGATGAAAGAAATGTTGGTACTGACAAATATTCTTTACGTAAAACTATTGGAAAATTGATTAACCTCCACTCAGTTTGACAATATCCTGTGTGAAGTCACGGCATCAACGAGGAGTTCTTGACCAAATAATGGGTGCAGAACAAATGCAGATCAGGTATCAACTTTTGCTCAAGTTCTCTTGTCCTTGGAAAGCCCTGAGGCATCTTGACATATTCTGGACAATTTGGTCCAAAAAATACTTGTTACGCTTAATGGAACAATACGCATCATCACGTAAAGACGGTTCAAGTCCTCGCATGAAGAGTGTTGTTCTCCTACTAACAAAGTTAGTGCGCCATGGGGACAATGGAAAATAGGGTGTATTGCAAAACTGACATTGCGTAAGGTTAATTGCTGCCAAGCATCAGCAGTACGTCTTTCAACTGAAAACTCTACATGCCTTTTAAAACTACTGGTTCCAATCAAGTATTCCCTATCTGAAGAAAAGAACGAACAAGTCGAAAGTGACCATAGCAAGCAAAGAACAAAACGAATGTCGGTAATAAAAAACAAGAAAACTCATACTAGCTGAGATGGAACTCCTTTCCTGCGGGAGCGTCAAGGAACTACGATGATTATGTGCTACAGAGACTGTACTCCTTTTAGTGCCAGAAAGGATGGCATGAAATGCAAACAACATTGTGTTAGTTGGGGAAAATATCCCTTGTAAAATACGCGACTTTCTTCTACTTAAAATGATTAACTTTTGTTTCTTACATTCATATAATACTCCTTTTTCACTTATGAGAAAAAAGTAAATTTGATATAATTTTTTTTACTTGCTATGCATTGCTTTGTTTAATAAACCAATTCGCCAGGACGCGCGGCATGATAGCAGAGAGTGATTTCGCGTAAGTCAGAAAAAGAAACACCAGTATATCAGTCCAAAAAGGAAAATCGATTCTTAAATTTAGGCAAAGGAAAAATGGATTTCGGGAGCATAAGGTGAAACTACAGGTATACTATATATATGACAGGAATATTCTCCATCTCTTATCCTACACGCATACAAAAATTAAGAAAACTGCAACCAATGAAGGAGACGACTACATAGGTTCTCTGATGATATTTAAAACAATTTTCTAACTCAAGAAAAACTCATCACAATACTCTTACTATGGTCATCATATACTCATACATGGTATACCACAAGAACCGCTGAATTTGACTTATCATCCACACAGTCTTAAAATTAATGAGAAGCAGCCAGTTGATGGCATAGTTGTCTTCCAGACAGCCGACAGAGACAGAGTTGTAGGAGTGTAAAGCAAATCACAGTTGGAATGACATCAAATCTAAAACGCAACAAACGATTTAAAGCATCAGTGACAGATACCTACATCGATTAATACTCTTACTAAACGGTAACGTGTAATTACACGAAAAGTTTTGCGAATTTAACATTAGTGAAACACAAGTAAATGCAAAACATATACTCTAAATAGTCCGTTTCGCTACTTCTCCCAAGCCATAAGATCTCAACTAAGAACCATTAAAACCATTTGCATCAAACAAGCAGAATCTACAATTGTTGCTTCTTTTGTATACTGATACAAGATAAGACAGACACCGCCAACAACGCTGAAAAACGTAATGGAAACTTGTTACCACTTGACAATCCATCCAATGCAATTCCTTGCCAGGGATTTCTTTTACAGCTCAATTCTCATATAAATCGTACTTCTACTGCAAATACAGACATTAGCACTACAATCACTACTATCAGTACTATTATAGGGTGTGGTGGTTACTTTCCCTGGCTTCTGGAACAGCTAACGAATGCAGTTCAGGAATATTGGGCAGACAGTGGTAACATACTTAAATAACAAGGAATGTAAACATACGTGAAAGCATAACTCAAGGCGGTAGTCCTATACAACAGATGACTTGTCAAGGATATCAACAATGTGAAACTTTTCTCTGTTGTTCCCCTTTCAGCAGATCTACTGTATATGCCTGAGCAAATCAAATGTATAGGAAACAAGACAAATGAAGGCAAAGGCTATTTGAGGGTAAGGAGCACAAGAGCGCATCAAAGTATATTGCGACGGCAAGTCATACATCATCGATCGAAGAATTTTTGAATAGCCACTAGGGACTGGAGACGCGCTTTCGTTCTAGAGTTTCCTAAGGTCGTTTGCCAAACCAAGCTACTGAAAAGCGGAAAGTCAGTGGTTGAGCACTTTTCTCTAGCTACGCGAAGCTGAAAGTTTCATGAGCGGAATAGAGTCGACACCAATAAAATGCTACTGCCAGGCCACATCTTAGACGAGTAAATCCAATAATAAAAATACGATAGTAATGTGTTCAAAATCTCCTTAATGGCTGCTTTAGGTATTCCGTCACTAACATCCTCACAATTCATCTTTCGTGACTGACAACTCAATAGCCGCTAATGTTACTAAAATGTAATCACTTCCTGAGTCGCGAAAACACCTAACCACTATTCTAGTCTCGTTATCCAACAGTTATGAAGCTCTCCTTCTTTTTCTATTAAAACTTGTAAATTTAACGCAGTTGCAACTAGACATTTCAATTCTTGTAAATACTTATGTGATTCTAATAACGGAAACGGATTTTGCGCAATTCATCACAGGATATCGTTGGATAGCAATAAGGCCAGTTTGGAATACTGTAACAAGTACATAACACCTTCAACCCTCACAAATATTCATATTAAAAAATGAGAAAGTGTGTCATTACATGTAGGCGTATTAAAATCCAGGATACAATATTTATGTATTCGATCACCCACAGAGGAACCGCATTTAATAGTCACAGCACTCATTATGGCCTTCGGATATTGTTTTATTGCGCAGTTTCTGGTTTTGTGATATACAAGAATTCACCTATTAAGGTAGTGATTCACTTATATTCTAGACTATCACTATGGTAGGAGTTACATCTACAGGAAGTTACAACATTTGCAAGCCTGAATTTCACATAACCAATCGGTGTTGACATTAAACATAGACCACTAAATACAGTATTTAGCACCGGTTTCACAGTTTTAAATCATGACCTACAACTACATTTTTATCAAAGGATACAAGAATACTCGCGCCTTTGCTCGTACTAAAAATGGGTCTGATGGTAGGAAAAAGGGTATGCCCTGTATTCACATACTAGACTTTTCAGATCCGCCTAGGGGAGAGTAGTCCAGGAAATTCTATCGGCAATCCGTCCGATACACTTGCAGTTTGCTTTTCGCCACGACCTCCCGTTGCAACTTACAGCCACTATCATTGTGGGAATTAACGTGAGAAGAGTATCGATTCCTAGGCCGAAGTATATATTGATACGAAAAATGACAGATGAGGGATTAGCTTATTAAAATGGTCCCAGCTTACGACGATTATCACATGGGATATTTCAGACTCAATGATGTTTAAAAGTTATTTATTAGCGGAGAATACCCGAATGTGCAAGTTGTTTTCTGATTTTCCCAACACATTTTAGCGCCCTAAACAATTAAGGTGGCTTGCTAATCGAGTAATCACAGTTAAAATTATATACAAAATTTGCGTCTTTGTCTATTCTGGTAGGCTGTTTGGTCGGTTGGTTTACTATCCATATGACTACAGATACTAGCTTCGTAAGTTGTCCCTCGCCAAACCCATGAACCTTAATGATCGTTCATGAACATACAACGCAACCTGCGGGAATTTAGAGAAACTTTTTTTAGCATACTCGATTCCGAGCGACGTTTTGCGAGCGACGTGTGTAAAGAAATGGTGTGGACATTAAATACCAAAACTGGGACATGATATACTCTCCTTACAATGCCCAACTTGTGGCTAAAGCTTGAGAGCTTGCACTCAAAATACATCATCAACAATGAGTCAACTGACATAAAATTTTTATTGAAATACTTACAATTAAGCAAGTCCAAGTTCTTCAGGCAGGCTAATTCCAAGTTCTTCAATAGTTGGCTTGCATTCAGCAACAATGTAATTATAGATTTCTTGGTCATTGGCACTTTTAGCTTTAATCATTTCAAAAATTCGAATGGTCATAGCAGAATCGTTAAGACGCCGACAAGCTCTTAGGGCAGCAGAGACAATCTTTGGTTCTGGAATGAGATCATGTCCATAGAGTTCATTTAATCCTTTCCGTAATTCCCAATTATCAAGGCTTTCCCTGTCAACAAATAAAAAAGTATATCACCTTGAGCAGTGAATCTAGCTGTGTATCTGCATGGCTATAAACAGTCTGCTAGTACCCTTGATCTTTATGTTTATGACATGACAAAAATTAAAGTATTTAGTTGACCCTGACAGCAATTTTAAACTGTACAACAAATAATATCATTAAAATATAGCACTTCCAAGATCATGCAGCTCATTTTATTGACAGTTATAAATCAATTCATAGCTCTACTGGTTGTCAATAGTGGGCTACAAATTCAAAATGCAGACTTTGTTTAGGTGCTTCACCTGTTTCCTGTTGTAGGGTGCTGTGGACAAGACAATAGATGATGAGCATCAAGGGCATTACCAAAATATTTGACAGTAGTTGTCTATTGCAGGACTCGGTTCATTTACATAGAAATTAAATTACCTGGCAATGACTAGAGAGCAGATGAAACTGACCAAATCAGGTACCAAAGACCTGGATCTAACTACTGGATTTCTGGATATATATATGTATATATTACAAATATTTGACACTGATGAAGGCTTAAGCTGAAACACAGAAAAAATAAATGAATCAGTGTCAGATATATGTAATACCTCAACAGACACAGTGCTTTTTATATATTTGTCAAGAGTGGGCATTACTGCAATAGCTGCACTAAGTGGGAGCCGACTGGGCTTGAACTTGCAACCCTCCGACTTAAAAGCCAACACTAAAACCTACCTCCATGTAACATATATATATATATAAAATTCAACAAGCCAACACTCACCAACAGTGTATAAAATTATATGTAACTCAAAAATACATGATCATTTTAATGTTTTGATATTATCTTCATCAGAATTACTTTTATATATATATCAAACAATACTCATAAACCCAATCACACTAAGTGTATAAAGATTTATATTTACTCAAAAAATACACTCTTCAATTAAAACGTTTCGACATTAGT
>JANTCA010001962.1:0-11660 GCA_024741275.1 Chironex yamaguchii | reverse complement strand
GAGATACTTCTCCCATCATCAGGCTACTAGATGTGATCAGGTACAGCTATGTTATACTTCTTCAGTGCGGACGTCCGTCCGTCGCAAACAAAGGTTACATGACCATGCCACGTGGAGCTTGGAAATACATACTAGCCACGTTATCATAACATTTAATATAGAGATTCAAATTAATATAACATTTAAATATTACAAATTACAAGACAGAAAGCAAACTACTTAATAATTACGACAGATGACAGATTACAGAAGAGCATGTAAAAAAGAGAAAACTCCGAATTGTATGAGAGAGAGGGTTGTAACAACAGACTAAGAAACAACTTATTGCAAGTATTCGGCGGCCTGAATGCATTTTTACTTTGCCTTGAGGATTTTGATATTTGAATAAAAAGATACCTTTTTGATAACTTGGAGTCAATTTTTCTTTGAAAGGTTTGTTGATCCGTTGGGTTGCAATATTGCATTCACAATGTTAAGAAGATCGCGTCTTTCTTCATTATAAGTACGGCAAAGAAAGTGTTCCCTGTCCTGAATATCATCATTTGTCGGGCACAGGAGACTGAAGAATTAATGAAAATTCAGTTTATTTAGTCCAATGCAAAGCTAGGTTATAATTGATAAACCTTACCGATTATCAATGCTGTTGACCTTTTTGGAGGGTGGGCCGATCTTTGATATGAAGCCCTACACCTCCTCGTTTTTCATTATATGGGTGGTAGCCTTTTTTGAAGGCATAGCAAACGAGGCGAAATTTGCTGGCAGCTACAATGTCGTCGAGTTGGGTCTCAACAATACCAACCAAGTCATAATTATATATTGAGTTACATGCAGAACACGTGCAAAATCATATGCACAAATATTATTGAAGTTCCGGAGCAAAGTCGTCTGAACCAGGATTGGTCTCAATCATGATAAGCAAATCTTTCGGAAAATGAGTCGTGACCTTGGAATATGTACTTTGTATTGCAAAGGAATATTCTAACAACAAAAAATGAGGGCGCAGAATCTGTTGACAGAGCTCAAACGCGTTGGAGAAATAAGTATGCCAAATCTCAATTAGTTCATATTTGGAAAAGAATATCCAGGCGATTTTCTTGGCAGTTAAAATTTTGAAGTCCCCTATTTATTACTAGGATACCCAAATCACACTTAACATCTGCTGGCATTGTCTTTCACAACTGATCAGACTTTTCAAAGAAGCTTTGCTCTTCATGGAATCAGATCCGATAAACGTTTCTGACTATCCAACTTTTTCCAACCTCTGCATAAACCAAAATGAAAACTTTATGATAGCAGGTTGCTGCACAATTCCAAATGCCAGAATGGTGAACTCGTTCGAGTCCATCAGCACGAACGGTAAGTCCCACTTCTACAAATACCATTTCAATATGGCAAAAAGGTCACTGTTACATTCTTTGCAATAGGCTGGTGGTGGAACTCTAAATACACATAAGTATGATCTTATAGCAGAGTGCTCTGACTTATTAAGTTATATTTCCAATGCTGAGAAATTTGGCTTGAAGGCTTAGTTTCCCCTTGAGGCTCAATGTTTGCTTTTTCTAGATTCTCTTGCTTCAGCAATCGTCTTGTTCAGCATTTCTTCAACATCGATCTGTTATTTCTCTTTCGAAGTATTCATGTCGTCATCACTGCTCAGGTTTGCAATGACATCGTTAATAATCTCCTTAACAGTATCCTCATCCATTTTAGAAGTTTGATATGTTCCCTTGAATGGCATTAGGAATTCCTGATGCGCTGTAAACCTCATCTGACACATGTTGGCTAATTTCAATGCTTTGATTCGACATTGACAGCATAAACTTCCTTAAACTTGTCAAACATGCATCTTTGCTTATTTGTAACGTTTTCCTATATCTTGTATTCATACGTTAACCCATCACACGCAAAAAACTGTGTTCTTTTAAAGAGAGAATGAGAGCACGACAGGGCCTAGTGGGTTTTTTTTGGCGTAAAATCCATTTTTAGGGAGCCACTATCGTATTTGACCATTAAACGAAAATGCACAGAAAAAGTTGATGCCTTTAGATGCGTTAGATGTTTGCACACCACCGCCGTCCCATTTCAGGATCGCATTAACACAGCGCATACTTTTGCACATTCTAATTGGTTTCGGAAAAATCCTTTGTCAGAACATGTTCTGGTAGTACAAAACTTAAAAACCGTTCTAAGTAATTAACGTATCTGTAAAGTATTTGGTCTGACAACGATCATGTACAGCATGGGAACACATGAACGGAAAATGTCAACGCCGACCGACTTGCATAGTGAGGTAGCACCGTTAGAGATAGAAAACCAACATTGGGGAACGGGAAAGCACAGAAAATATACAATAGAAAATAGAATAAAAAGCAGAAGGAAAGAAGAGACAAGTAGACGACTACAGGAATCGCAGTGAACAAAAAAATCGAAAGTTATGTTTCGTAAATCTAATTGGCGGCAGATGAAGAAGCATATGTTGTTCTATAGTAGACATATGGCTGAGGGTAAGATTTAAATGATCGTATTGAATCTCTGGGGTTTCTGTCCTGTTGACAAAACAGATGCAATTTTGTACCAACAACTTTTGATTCGAAGTGTCTGTCAATTTCGACCTACATAATGCTACAGTAGAGTGAATGTCATTATGGGTACAGTTATTGTTTGGACATTGTTGTTTCAGTCTTAAGTCAATCCAAGTAAGTCCAAGAAAATTGTGAAATGCTTAAGATAATTACTGTGGCTGCTTATGTGAAACACGGCCGGTGAAAAAAAAAGCCCCGAATTTCTCTCGGACTTGAAACCAGCACCTTCAGACTATGAATTGATCGTTAATTTCGTCAATTTTTGTCCACTCCACGAGTGCATCATGTCCGTACACAGTTAATTGTTTGTTCACATGAACCCAAGTACGTCTTTATGTCTACGCCTTGAATGTGACAGTGTGTACGAAATGGACATTAGTTTGAAGCAGGACCTGCCAGTGAGAATAGTCAAAAGCTGAGAAGAAAAATGGGATTTTCAGAGAACAAGGGCACTAGAATGATCTCGCGACGTTTGCTTAACAAACTGACCCTTTTGACGCGCGTATAATCATCATCTGTGCTAATTTTATGAGGCCAAAACGTCTGCTCTTCTCAACGCCATCAAGAATTGTTTTATCCAAAGACAGAAAACGCCAAAGACCACGTAATGAGGCCGCCGGTATCTTTGGCAAACCGAAACTTCGTATCTTTCCGCAGGGATCCCGAGTATCCATGTTAACGCAGTAGCGAAAAACCATAAATATTCGGCATATCAGGTCAATTTGGCTCGGCGTTATTTACACAGACCCCATCCCTCTTTTACGATGTCATTCTGTTTCCTATCACGACAACAGTTGGAGCCAAGCTGATGCCTGCAAATGGGTGAGTGCCATGGAGATATGGGAAACCGCTTTTCAAAAGTAAACAGTTACTATTTTTATGGGAAAACGAAAGCAAATAGAGGCTAGTTCTCGAACGAGTCCATGTTACAAATAATCGACAATGTCACCTACAGACAAGAATGCTACATTTCAAGACATTTAAATAATGGAACTTCATAATATTTATACCGAGATATACAACATGAACAAAATGAGACCCCGATATTTGCATCATCGGGTAGGGAATACTTCGATGTGCGTTCTCTACTTTGTATAGTAAAATGTACATACCTATCTTCCGAGTAGGAAGACCATATTCTAATGAGCGTGCATGAAAATTACATTTGAACTACATTATACATTAAAACATCTTTTTCTCTGCTAAGAACAACTAGATGCTACATTTTAAATGATTAACATATTCTATGAGTGCAAAGGGCTCAACCAGGATCAACTATTATGGAAAAACGGCCAGCACACAACGCCCTTATTCCACTCTCAAGTTTCATTTCATTGTAATTTGTGGTTGCGTTACCAATAAACCTGTTCAAGGAAGCTGGTGGAGCAAAAAGGGTCAGGGGTGATGGGAGATCAATTCATTGAATGACTGCTATATCATGGGGGGAGTCTTAAACACGTGACCCGGCACGTTTTACAACACAATCAAGAGTATACTAGACAGCGCAAGGCTTACGCCCCGACAAGCACAACTCTATTCAATGTAATGAGTATCACAACCAATTATAAAGGTACAATTCCCAACTACATTTCATTCCAATGTGTAGATAGGTTTTCGAATCTTCCTGCAAAAAACAAGTAAATAGAAAAAAAACCCGAAGAAAAACATAACTCATTAGCTAGAGGCAATCCTCTATTTTTGATCTTGTCCCTTCTTCCAAACAAAGATCCTGTCAGCTTAGTCCAGGACATAGATGAGCTTACATACCATAGTCCCCCTTAGTCCTACAATAGCACAACAGCCCAAGTGAAAAGCTGTTAGTAAAAACACGGGGTAACACCGGAAACAAGGCCACTAGAATAAGGCAGTCAATGGTAGCTTACCTATGTTAATGCTAAGCATAATGCCTTCTGAATGTGCAAACAGAATACATGTCAATTACCAGAAGAAATGAAAAATTAGTTAACTACAAGATAAACGCCAAAAAGTACGTAAAATAATATTAAATGATTAAACACAGTTACTTATTGTCAATGAAAATATTGTCTGCTTAGTAATACGAAAAAAGGAAAAACACTATTACCACAGCTAATGTTTAAAATGCTATTATTGGCCAAAAGATCACCTCCAATTCAAAAATGAATACCAATGAAAAATTAGAGGATAGAAATTAATTTGAGACAACTACTCCGAAAAACAGTTACCATCGTCTAGCTAAAGAAAGAAAAAGAAACAACGTCTATCTTGAAAGAAACAGTCACAGAGCTTGGAATGTTATGACGTGGCATAGCATGAATTGAAAATGTTTACTCGTCCATTTCCTTCTCAAACTCTGAAGAGTGTTGAGTTAATTAGCTCTACAATGTTTTGCAATGTCTCATTAAATGCGATATAATGGACAAAAAAGGCTAGGTATAACCTAAAGATAATATAATCTGCCCTTCAAGTAAACTAGGGAAATTACGCTGTATTACACAAAGCAGACAAACCCTTGAGATGGGTCTGCGGACGAGATACAGGGCATCTCACGCCCTCGGTTTACAATCTAGAAATCCTGTTACACCCTCATGATTTTCATAGATAACAGCAGCGATGACGTTACTATATATGACTCACAACAAATTGCCACATTCACAATATCTTTGCCAAGCTAGACATTGCAGATCAGACACGTCTTTATAGCAAGAAATAACTACCAGATATGGGTAAGAGGAACATCAATGACTTCATAAACGTCATTAAGTTACACTAATAATATGTTAACCCTTGTCTAACAATACATGCATTCACACTTTCTCAATATCAATAGCAGTCTCTGCTACCGTATCACCACTTATCCTCTGCTAGTATGAACTTTCTCAGTTCAATATTTCTGGGATCACAATCGTCTATTATGCCCTGGGTTGAAGTGCAGACATAAAACTCAAGGAGCTTCGAACCGTAAGTACAGATCATTCCATGGGATCCAACTATCATCTACCAAGGGAGAAAACAAATCAGCACAAGAGTACCAAATATTAAACGACTGTAAAACACTTGATAGGCTGATTGTATGACTCGTCTTAAACTGACGAAAGGAACCATGAAAGGCTGAATTAAACTTGGTTTGAAAGTGAGTTTCCATCTTTATTACAGATAAGTCTAGATGTGGAGAAAGGTTGCCTGCTGCTATTATGACAAAAGCAAGAAGTAAAATCCAGTCAACCAATCTATTGTAGAAATATTGGGTTTATAAGACTGGGGCACCCAAACAGCCATACTAGATACTGGGGGTTGACAATGAATTTATCAAGTAGAATAATCAAGAATCACTTGTCTATCTATGTTGGTGTCGTCAAAGTTAATGGGGCGATTGGTCTGTAATCAGGACAGCATAGTTCGATCACCAACTAAAACAATTTGTATATTGACTTCAAAAAGGCCGAAGGAGGGTTTTGGGTTATACCGAGAGGAAACTGATGAACGAGTTTACGAGTCAGAATATTTTTCGACCACTGCTCTGGGGCTGTGAAGCTCAGTAAACTGGTTGAAAAATAAAGTAAGTTAACGACAAAAATCTCTGTATAAAATACAGCGTAAATTTAAGATAAGAAGCCTACAACAAAAAAGATAATGAAAAATAAATACATTCTTGTTACTCTGTAACTCTCGAATATATGACAAACACTAAAAATACTTCTACCCCACTACACAGGCATCTACTGAAGAAAAAAGATATCTTATGAATTAGTATCACAGATGCTTACAACCTAGTAAGGATTCTTACTGGCAAATAGGCACATTACTGCAACAATTAAGAGTCATTACTAACAACGTCGAATTTACAGTGAAATATTCACTTTCTGTTGGTAGTTGACCAGATCGGGTGTGAAACCTGCTATTAAACACGACGCAAAAAGCACATATCAGAGTTCATACATTATCAATCCGAGTCAGATGACAGCGTTAACAACGACTCGAACTGACATCACACACTATTAATTCTTTCTCTATAAACCACAAAAGCAAAACCACATGAAGACTTCCGACGCTGTGGACCGTGTTTAAAAAGAAATTCAAATTAGGCATGGGTCAAACAACTAATTAGTCAAGGTTTCGTGATAACATCACGAAGCAGAGGTAGTAAGATGGAGGTAGATGGAAAAGTGGAGCAAGTCTTACCTGGGGAGAATAAATGACCTATGATAGCCAATCTGGATCAGACGTGCTAAAATATTAAGTAATTTCTACGATTAAGTGTATCGTTTTTCATTTGGATTCACTAAAAGTAGACGCGGCATTTGACATGGAAATGGAAAACACTAGAATAAAAGCCCATAATGCAGTTAGCTGAGAAACGTTTGTTACTCTCGTCACCAAACATAAGAAATGACTACGATTTTTATGAGAACAAGAGCACATTGCAGTTGTACCTAAATACCCTTTTAAAAAGTAAAATAATCCAGTCGGGGATTTCCGGCCAAGAAGGTTTTTGTGATGCGATGGAATGACTCTTTAAAATGATTTTATACACTGTCCTGGACCTACTAGGTCAAAGATCCGTAAACTGATAATTTCATTGTAGTGAGATACAATACAGACACAACATGAATCTTCTATTGACTGTATCCTTACTACAATATATTAATCGTTTTGTAACAAAACTAGCAACCATGAAACTTATATTGATTAAACATGCATGTGATGGCGTGCTTTTCAATTTACGAAAATGAAAACGATAGTTAAACCAGAATAAAGAAAATGGGAACAATGGTCATTGCATATGTTAGGGTCGTCCTATCAAAAATGGTGATAACAATGACGCTGTTAAGAAAAGTAACTTCGTAAAGACATTTCCAACTATAGTTTTGCAAACATGACAACAGATGACATCTATAAGCAATTCAAGTAGCTGACAATGCTTAGTCTCCGCCTAATATCACTATAATTTTTCAATTAGCCGCCCACGAATTCATGAAGTTACTGACAACCAAAATCCTTTAGCAATATAAATATATTATTCGACAAAACAACCAATAAAAGCACAAAAAAAGAAAGACAAGGTATCAAAAGCAAAAGATATCCCTTCTACACCCTTGATGCATAGATGCTGTTGGGAATAAACAAACATATTCCCCTTAGTAAAAAGGAAAATTGTAATTTAAGAATTACTATCTCAAGGCTGCCATAAATTTCCTTGCACCAAACTGAACACTAATGTATGTAATTGTTTGATTTGAACTCAGTGAGGTGGCAATGACTTGTCAATTTTTATTCCCTTAGCTGCTTTCGTTTTATTTTATTTCATAACGATCTATTGATTGATTAAGCAGCATCACGTTGTGAGGCAGTTTCTTGTATTAATAAACAATACAGTAGTGATCAGTATTCAGTGAGCATATTCACATATTGGCAGAAAGTCGTTCATTCAAAGTTTACCTTCAAAACAGGAAAACATAAGAGCGAGAAACCTGATATACTGCTAGAGACACTTACACTAGTTCACGTTGCTTGCACAATGCACCTTATTTAATCATATAATGAATTAAAAGTTACGATGAGAAAAATATCTTGAAAAATATAGACAACATAAGGGATATCAAGCTTACACCAACAGGAAAGAGAAAAGCTTTAGAAACGGAAATATCCGCACCATGAACAGACAGCATATCAATTTCTAATAGCGAAGAGCTTTAGAGTTGTATTTAACAACATGACCATCTGTGCATGTTCCTTTCCTTTCCTTTTGTTCCAAATTTATCAAATCATCCATTATAAAACATGCCGTCCCTTATATATAAGCCAAAGTACCCTACATACCAGACAGTACCCTATGTTCGTTCATAGTACCTAGCTACACCCATAAGATCTTGTATTTTTACATACTCAACAAGATTCAAAAAGGGCGCCAGAAGAAACCCTAAAAGCTTGTTACCGCATCATATTTACTCTACCCCATTTTCTGAAATATATACAAATTAAAGATGCGATTGCCAGAATTATCGTTCTATTTGTGACTGGTCAACTCGTGCTAATTAAGAGTAACACTGCATCCACATACTTAACCATAAACCCATCGCAAATTGCCATCCGTCATTCATTTATTTCTCACCTATGAGAGCACTACTTTTGCTTTTTGTGAAGCAATGCGCCTGACTAAAGAATGTTCCCCTGTTGTACTTAGACATTCTTTCATCTCCGCTTGACAATTGTATTCTCTATAAACGGTACCTTATCACTCTCCTGCTAACAGCAATATGCAACTGCAAGTACTCACCGTGTTCAGAACAGACTATAGACGCAGTGTGTAATCTTACAAATAGAAAGCTAAGATATGAACTTGCAAACCAGACACGCATAATTCCAACACTTTTTTGCGACCAACTTTTATATTACAAATAAATTGAGTCTGCTCTCCAACTAGAGATTTTCAACTCTGTATCGTATTAGGAAGTTAACCTTCCAACATTGGACCGTGGAGCGGCGGGTAATACTGGTGGCACGTGGATGTAATGCTAATACCAAATAACCGTCAATTGCCTACAAAGAGGCGATCGCATCTCAAGCATTTAAAAATCTTCTACGTAAAGAAAATTTTGTCTTCTGTCTGAACCCAATGATGGGAATTATCAACACTTTTGATGTGGGTTGCAGCTTTTACAAATCAAGCGAGGCCACTTTGTCCGTCCGAAAGCACAACATAGCACAACTTAGCAACTCCTTTCAGCATTCCTGTTTAACCGGATTCCGGCTGTATTCCATGCAAAAGGTTATTAGGTCGTTGCTGTGTCAACAAATGTGGGATTGACAAAGGAAAATCCATCAAAGACTCTTTGGTCGATATTCGCAACAAATCCACGGTCGATTGGTGTCAAGCGAGCTGCCTCTTCTGTAAATTCTGGATCGAAATTGTCGTGTGATCTCTTTGATTTCTTGAGGACGACAAAATAACAAGAACAATTAAAAACAGCACCATTATATTAACTGGAATACGTCAGGTACGTCAAAAACTATTATGGTTACTACATACAAACGGAGACGAAGCAGCATACGTTTAAAAGGCATTTATCTATTCCCTCAAATACGTCACAAAAACAACTACACATCTCGTACGTCTCTGCCTCACCATCAGCTACTTCCTAATCTTTTCTAATTGCATTTGACCCGCATAAGTAAGATTTCAAATTGAAGGCGTCAACGCACAACAGATGAGTTGAAAAATGCACATCTTTCAGCTACAATGACAAAACCCTGAAAAAACGGTCATGTCGTTTCCTTTATGGAAGGAACAGTCATGTTCTATATTGTATCTGTTATTGCATACGTAAGAGAAAAATAAACGCATCAAATGCAATGATGTATTATCTTCTATAATCTATTGATTCACAAATCGACTCCTATTCAGACGAAGCATGACTTTGTAGACGCGCAAGAATCTATACCGACTTTAATTAGGAAGAAAACAAAATTCATAATACGCCTCTCACCACTTTCGGCTTGAATGGTGGCTGTATTTCTCGACTGGCCAATTTAAACCAATCTAGATGCCTAAAAAAGACATGGTCACGAATCTCCTGTTCACCTTTTTCGCCAGATCCAAGTCTCTTTCCTGGATGTTTTGTCAAAAACTAAAACGGGCAGAAATGAGGAATGTCAATTATCATCTCAACTTTAATAGGACAGATAAACAGGATCATAACAATAAGAAAAAGATCACATTTGTAGTTCTTATATGAGAACATTAAAATATCAGATAAATCTATCCACCTAAGGTTAAGAATCACACAACAGACAAAAACAAGCGGTAACAAGTATTTTGTAACTTGAATCTATCTTGACCTTGAACAAACTTGAAACTGAATCTTTTTCTACAAAAATCAAGCAGTCCAAGGGTTTGGATCAGTTCACACCTCTCTTATGTCTATGAAATATGTAACCTTGACAACGTAAAACGCAGCAAAACCGTAAAATGAAAAGCCACTTTCAAACGATAATATTTACGGTTTAGTTAACGTCATTAACTAGAAACGGATTAACAACTCAATCTGTAAATTGGTTTTCAACTGATGGTCAAGCATGACCTAAATTTTGTACTCTTTAAAGCCATCTACACTTGCCATATACATATACTTTCCTTTCTGACGTTTCATACTATGAAGAGTGTCAGACGAAAAAAGCTTTTAAGTATGTTTTAGCGCAATGTCGCAAATTTTCAAGGCGATTTAAAAAATAGAATTCCCATCTAACATACTATCCCAAAACTGCAGATTTTCCATAAACGTCGGCACTAAACGTTTCTTTTCATATATTGACATTTTATATTTTAAACTCAGTTGAGTTTTCTGAAGAAGAATTATTCAAAACGTTAAAAAGTGTTTATGTCTTGAAATTTATACTCTGTCTGAAACTCCGGTTTTCCTTCTACAAGCTTTTTTGTGAATTTCTTTTTCACTCATCAGGATTTGTAGTTTACAATATTTCGGTGTTTACATGATTACAAGGGAGGCACGGGGAAAATTATGAATTATATAGAACAATTTTGTTTCTATGCCGGCACGATATTACGAGTTCGTTTCTTATGTTTTACTGTCGCATGTTTTGGCAGTCGTTTTAAAATGACTGCCAATACACACGATTCTGCCATGGGCCAACATTTACTAGAAAATTCAGATTGCGCCAAAATGTATAAGGACGAGAACTTGCTGATAATTGGAACAGCTAGATCGTCCTTTCATCCAAGTGTACTGGAGTCCGTCTACATTAAAACAAGAAACCCAGTACTCTGTAGGCAGAAAGAGTTCGTTTTTTCACTTGGACTCTTCCAATAATTCTTTGTTAGTTCACTTTCCTTTCTTGTTGATGATTGGCTAGTTTTGATATACGTATCGCATAAAAGGTTGCCATATAATATACTTTTCCTGACGTTTCATACTCTGAAGAGTGTCAGACGAAAAAAGCCGCTAGGAATGTTTTAGCCCAATGTCGCATATTTTCAAGGCAATACACACACACACATTGACATTCTCGTAATACCAAGGACTTTGAATGTCCTTCACCAAACCTTTGTGCCGTGATGGCACGGAGGTTTGAGTGTTGGCT
>JANTCA010001960.1:0-32335 GCA_024741275.1 Chironex yamaguchii | reverse complement strand
TTTTCTCTTTCTTTGTTTCCTTTCTTGTTTATGACTGGCTAGTTTTGCTACATGTTTCGTATAAATAGGTTGCCATATACGTATACTTTCCTTTCTGACGTTTCATACTCTGGAGAGTGTCAGACGAAAAAAGCTTTTAGTTATGATTTTAGCGCAATGTCGCATATTTTCAAGGCGATTTTCAAGTTTTGTACCACAAAAAGTTTAACAAAGAATACCAGGGACACAAATATAGATACCGTACTGTAAATCCCGGTTATAAGCTCTGATCTTATAAAATTTCGAAGCCAATTTTAATGGGCGCTAGGCCACAGGTAAAGACAAAATGTCGACTACCACCCACGTTGCATCGCTGCACTCAAGAAAAAAGGGGTTGCTTGTTTACAGATGCCGAGTTCATGTTGAGGAAAAATTTAAATGCCAGCTGGAATCAGAAAGCACCCATAGGGCAAATGCAGTAGTTGCAAGTACTAAACATGATGATGATCAACTAGTAGCGACAAACGTACGTTCTAGAACCGACATTCCAATCAATGTAGTGGCCCATAGTGACTCAAAGAATACTTTAGAAGGTTCAAAGACTCCTGTTAAAGGTATTAAAATTCCTTGCAAATTCTACATTCATGAAGAAAAAAGAACTAAAGATAAGAACAGCATTCTGGAAATCGTATACATTTGTATTTGTTCTTTCATGTAACATATTTGCCTAGTTCTGATGTGCAGCAATTGTCCTGGAAGCAGGTCATCGATTAACATCTGGTTATTTTGTTGACATTTATTAACGTCTTTCCTGAAATTTGAGTATATCCTTATCGAATAATTGATATTTGCAAGAAAATTGGTTAGTACATATCAAATTTTGTGCAATGAAGTCATGAAATTTATATTTTATATTTGCATTTTAAAAAAATTCCCAACTTAGCTAGAGTTTAGTGACAGCTAAAAATACTAGTGTCCCATACCTCACGACCAGAAAAACTGTCTAAAAGCACAGTCACACGACCGAAAAACATAAATTGTAAAATATTGATGTTTTCGGCGCTGTTCCACTAAAACTAACAGTTTAAGGATCTCATGCAATATGCCTATGTATGCTAGTGTTTGCGCGTAGGTGTGTGTGTGTGTGTGTGAGAGAGAGAGAGAGAGAGAAGTGGGGTGGGAGCTAGGGAGAGACTTGAGATTAAGTGGTGCTAAACAATATTTCAGACATGGTTACCTGAAACATCAGATACTTCTTAAACTTAAAAATTGTATTTCAATATAATACTTTATTGTCTTGCTGAATTAAATTTTTATTTCAAGCAAGTACAGTGGAATATTTGTTCATGTTCTTTCATGACAACACTTATTGTCCTTTTAGCAATAGAACTACATAGTTAACATTTACATGTGGAAAAGCATTAAGTTACAGTTTACCTTTGTGTTAGTTATATCACCGTACATCAAGTCAAGTTCATTTAAACTGTCATGCCAGGTGACAAAAACATGTTAAACAACTTGAGTGAATCCATCCTACATGAATAAACACTAAAGAAGTTATGAATCCAGATATTTGACCTAGAATGCAAAGTAAAGAAAGTACTCGTTTCTTTGAGGCCATATTTTCGAACCTGAAACAACTGTAGTTATGGAAACATAACATGATTCAGACGTTTGTGCATCGATTGTTCGGTCTCATTTTGCGGCTTTACAGGTCATAATGATTATATCGATTTACGTCCAGTTGGTCATTTGGCATGTTATAAGGCACTTTAATTTGATGGCCACAATAACGTTCCCAAAAATAATGTCAGTATTTTAAGCAGAGTATTTTGTAACAATTAAATGTTTGTGGTCGATTAATTTTCATCTCTTTGTCTACTGTACTTTACGGCCAAATCGAGTCATCTGCAAATAGGACTCTCATGAAGGTATCATAAAATTCAAGGAAGCGTCGAGTGTTGTCCAGAAATACACTTCTCTTCCAAGGTAGGTATTCAGATAAGTTTCACGAAAATTGATGAGTTAATTATTCTTAAAGCAATTTAAACGCATAAAATAAAGCTTAGAAATAAATGTGAGAAATGTATTCGAAAACTTGCAACGTGTTTTTATGAATGCTAGATTTCAAGGAACCGTAGACGGTTATTCGAGTCGGGTACAAGCAAAGAAAGTTTGTAAGTAAGTGATACACATTAACATAGTGTGATCCATTTTACTTTTGTACATACATGCCAGTGCAAGAGCATTTATAGGTGCTTCGAGTTGAAGAAAGCAGAATGATCATTTAGGGTCTTGCAATAAAAGGTTGGCTTTAAACTTTCTTCTTTATGAGAAGTAACACCTTCTATTCTTGGATTTGAAAATGAATTCAAGTTTTAAAGCCCGAAAATAAGCGCCTTGTAAACGTGTTAATTCCTAAGAACGTCGAAACTTCTAGATCGGCTTATTTATTAATTGGCGCTGATTGAATAGAAACAAGGCAATTTAACCGCGTTGTTTCAACAATAGTGTTAGGCTAATTTCCATCGATAATTTTTTCATCTGGGTTGTTTTCGCAAAAAATTTTGAAAAACAGTTTCATAATGTCATTAACTGCATTAGTATACCTGCACAATAAGTTGATTGAGGGAAATCCGAGAAATTGAATTCGCAACCCTCAGGCTCAAATTTATACTCTCAAACCAATCCACCATTCTGACATTAAAGATTAGTGATGGAAACTTCAAGTCCTTGCTAACACCAACCGAAACCTAACTTTGGTTGAGGGGGTAATTCAGTAATTTAGTTTTTTGTATGTCAGCGCTCACCTTCATCTGTGGCGGATAATTTTGTGCTATCTTGGTAGTAACTTAATGCATTGCTATCTATTTCTAGATGATATTCAAAAGGAACTTTCAATTATCCTTTTGTCGTACACCTACGTCAAAATTGTAGATACATGTCAAAATGCTGATTATCAGTTTTAACTTTTTCACAAGACAGGATGAATTCTAGGACAGCCATCCTACTACAGTAGAAAAATCAAAACCATCTACAAATCAAAATTTTGATAGTGCAGTTTTTGTTTAAGAGGATCATTTTTATAATAACAGTAATAGTAATAATAACAATATTTATACAGGTTTGCTTGGTCAGCTTATGACAGCTAAGAAAAGAAAAGTAGTAAGAACTATTGTTTACAATATATGTAGTCTCTTAAAAACTAAAATTAAGGTCATTGCATTTGTTCTTGAATCTTAAAATCGAGATTTTTCAGTTCAGGTGGCAATTTGTTAAAAATTTTACAACCTTGATAGTTAAGCGTTTTTCGAGCGGTTTCTGTTCGTATATGTGGCAACACGAGATTTGTTTTCTTGAGTGTCCTTTTGGTTGTCCAGTCTTTAAAAATGTTTCTCAAATATCCTTGGGGTGCAAGTCCGTGTAAACACTTGAGTACTTCAATAGCACATCGTTTATTTCTTATATGATTAATGGATGGAAGGCTAACTTCGCCAGTATGTCCGCTGATGACCATCTTTGCTTGATTTTGAAGTTTTTCGAGCTTTGATTTGTGTGAGTCTGAAGTTCCAATGCTTATGTTACTGCATATAGGAATATAGGCAAAATCATTACTTTATATATGATTTCCGCAGTTGCAGGGGTGATATTCATGTGCACTATAGCAAGCAGCTTAATTTTTAAAGATCCTTTTGTACACATCTTTTCAAACTGGGTCAATAGATTTAGGTTTTTATCAAGTGCTATCCCACGGTAGTCATATCCATATTCACCCGATTCACAATTTTCTGATTGGTCATATTAATCTTGATTGGATCTGTTTTTGCCAATTCCTGATGGCTCCCGAAGAGCACCAATTCTGTTTTTGACTTTTCAAGGTTTACCATTAGGATATTTTCAACAAAAGAGCTCCCAAGGTTTTGGAGATCATCATAAAGCTACTTTACAATTTCTTTGCTGTCCTTGTCCGATGTGAATATGACAGTATCATCTGCATATAGGATTAAATTATACTTTGTCAACTGCAAGTCAATGTCATTGATTTTATAAGCTAAATAGTAGTGGGCCTAAAATTGATTCCTGTCGGACCCCACACGTAACAGATTCCTCTTCAGACTTAACACCATTAAATGCGACAAAGTGTTTTCGGTTGAACAGATAGCTTTTAAACCAAATTGGTTTTCTTTCGATTATTTCCTAAGCCGGTACCTTTGAGAGTAGTCGGGTGTGATCCACCCTATCAAACGTTTTTCTTAAGTCTATAAACACAGCTCCAGGCAAAAAGACTTTAATCTATATCCATTCTTATTTGGTCAGTGAAGTAATAACAGCATGTTCAGTCGGTGAACCTTGTCTAAAACCAAATTGATTATTTGACAAAAGATGGTTTTTGCATAGATACTCGTCTACTTTACTTATCTGTATACAACGCGCTCAACAACCTTTGAAAGCACGGGGAGAACTGAGATCGGCTTGTAATTGTTCATTGTAGATCTATCTTCCGATTTGTAGAAGGGCGAAATTTTTGCACATTTTTCAGCAGTCGGAAAGACAGAATTACGTAGAGACTAGTTTATCAGGAGCGACATTGGTTCACATAGTATCCCAGCACTATCAATGACGAGAGAGGCGGGAATCTCGTCACAACCAGAGGTCTTTTTCCTCTTGAGTGACCGCAGAATTTCATTCATATCTCCAGACGTTTCCTTAAACTTAAATTGGTAGCTTTTAGGGTTTACTTTTCCTTTCATGCTCGAATTTTTGTTTTTCCCAAACTTGGTTTGAAATTGAGGGTAAAGAAGCTTGTATTCCTTTCTAATTTCTGCAAAAAACTTGCCGAGGCCATTGGTTATGATTTTCTTTTCAGGATTAAATTACAATCAATGTTAAATAGTTTTGTTGGAACTTCTTTTTGTTACTTAATCGGGTAGCTCTTTTTGATTTGATTCACTGTTTTGGGTGTGAGATATTTCCTCTAACTATACCCCGCTTTGCTATATCAGATTTTTCTAGTTACGTCATTTCTCAATCGCCCATAGGTAGACCATGCAAACCACTCTTCCAGTTTTGCATGTCTTTCATGATGATAATCCCTATCAATCATTTGTTTTTTAATCTCGAGAGTGAGCCACGGGCATTCCCGACCCCGAACAGTTTTTCACCAAGTGGGGCATCCTTGTTTATTACAGATAGCAACATTTCTTTGAATTTATCCTAAGATTTAAATTTTTCTCAGTTTTTACTTGATCCCAAGGTAGATCTCCAAGATCTCTCGTGTATTCTTTATACCCAAAATATCAATTTTACACTGAACCGCTTTTAGTAATATACTCCCACCATCTACCTTTCGTAGAAGTCCATTTATATTTTGGTGCAAAATATTTATCCCCTTTGCGCTTAATAAGGTGTTCAACTCTTCAAACAGTTGATCCGTGTTTTCAGGATCCTAATCATGTTGTAGCATATTTTGCAAACAAGTCTGTCAGTACAGTCTTTCGATGCCATCCTCCAGGTTGACAATAAGGCAGCGAATATGGCTTTTTCCAGGAACAAGCAAAGCTGGGGGATTGGCTGGATTTGTGCATATTTTCCACAGCAGGAAACTTTATATCAATAATACATGGAACGTGTTTAAAGCTGTCTATAAATGGTTTAAGAATCATTAAACACATGGTTAAAAAACGCGACACATCTTCCCTCTTAGTTCAGTGTTAATTTTATCGAGACCTCTCTGTGGAGATATATTTCCTAACTGTGGCCACTTATTCAGTCTCAATTTTACGAGGTTCGATAATTGTGTTACTTACCTGGCAAGACACAATAAACTGGATTCTTCAACAAGAATGTACAATTGTGATGAATTTTCTACTGTTTATGGCCAAAAAGTAATATACAGACTGAAGTGATTGCTTCCCAATCAACAGCTTCGCTTACTCGATCCAATCTTACACAGAAGTCTTTAGGCTGAACAATAGCACCCAGTTTTAGTCTCTCCTCCTCAACCGCTATGTGCCATGACAGGGCCCTTCCATTAAGAGGTTTTCATTTAACTAGTGTTGAAAAGCCTATACCAAGGCTCAGAACGTAAAGCAGATATGATAAATACTAGGAAACAGGTAAAATAGTGGTCTAATACCTAACAAAATCAACATCCATTTCTGTTGTATAATTAGAAAGTAATTTGATCTCTAAAGATCTACTTGGCGAGGAAAGTATGGAACTGCTACTTTTAAATATGAGAGATAAACGTACGACATGCGTTTAAGTAGATTTAATTGGTGGTTAATTGCATTTAACGTACGAAGCAAGCTAATGTTTGACTTAGACAAGAAGAAAAATTAAGTATTCACTATTCCAGTTGTGTCCAGTACATCTGTCGGACTTAACAACAACTGATGAATACTGCAACAGTGTCCACGAAACCCGGTTTTGGCCTAGTTTTGAGACTTAAAAACTCTTTACAGGCAACAGGTAAGTGATTTCGCAAGAATTTTTGAGCTTATGTCTCGTTAACGTTTTATCGCGCAAATTCTGAAGATAGACGATAGATCATGTTCTCCTGAAACGTTCTTATGCCCGTGAATGGTTTGCTACTAAACTTTTATGTCGTATAATTCAAATTCAAAGAAACATTCAAGACACATGAAATTATTAGAGGTACTTGCTAAGTAGGAAGCCAGTATTTTTAGTTTGTAGTAAGTTATCTGCACGAAAATGAAGAGATAGGCACTCCGTATTTCAAATTATTTACTTTAAAACAAATACATTTAGACCTTCTATTGATCTTTCGTAGAGAATTCGATTACTTTGTTGGATTTTACTGGACTATCAGTTTTCGGTTTTAAACTTCAAGAGCTGGGAATTGCATAATAAAAGCAAGTGAGAAAATGAAAGGTCATACATAGCAACTGCAAAGGCACGATGGTATAATTTAGTCTTTGTGCAGGGTTTCTAGTAAATAACAACAGGCTTTCCAATTTGCATAACCTTTCCGACAGTGTGAATTCTGAAATTTATATTTGAAGCCGACGTTTTTGATTAGAAAGTGTTAAC
The DNA here is from genome assembly GCA_024741275.1 of Chironex yamaguchii. Classification (NCBI taxonomy): domain Eukaryota; kingdom Metazoa; phylum Cnidaria; class Cubozoa; order Chirodropida; family Chirodropidae; genus Chironex; species Chironex yamaguchii. Next base: position 25,303 of record JANTCA010001960.1, on the reverse strand, counting down.
TTTATTCACCTGACCTAAATACGTCTTTTCCCTTTTCGAAATATTCAGTACAACACAATGAAAATGAAACTATAAGTTTTTACGCCATGTTACAAATCTGCTGATATTTCTTAAAGTGAGCAATGTATGTATAGTAATTGCAGACCTTTTATTGTGTAAAATTTGTGTGTATCATAATAGAACGAACACAATAAGTATTATTATCGTTATAGATTTCTTTTTTAAAGTGTGTAGGTAGGCACCTTGGACTTCATAAGCAACTTCATTAGGCCATTAGGCCAGCTGAGTACGCAACATAAATATTATGCAAATTACAATGGTCCTTCATAGATCAACTAACAAGGCATTTCTTCGCAAAAAGCCAGACTACATTGAAGCTGTTGTTTTCGCCATGAATGCATGCTAGTATTTTAGACACATTCTTAAGCCTGTCAAGCTTTTTCACACATCGTTTTTTACTTTGCAGATCGCAAACTGTTAGCTCTGAGAGCACCTTCAGTGAACTTTATTTACTGAGTTCCTCAGTTAATCCGAATCAAGGAATAAGGCAGGAACACTTACAGCCAAAACTATGACGTGTCTTCCCTTCTATAATGGCATTCAAACCCCATGGAATTACGTATTCTTCATTTTGAACATGACATCGTCGGTCGTATGTTCGATTGGAAATGCGCTTGTGATTTACTCTCTGTTATCAAGGAAACACTTGCGTACTCCTCAGAATGTATATATTGTATCCTTAGCAGCGTCGGATCTCTTCGGTGGATTCTTTGCTCAACCTATCTACGGAATTTACAATGCCTTCTTTCCAGATAAAAATCTCTGCAGGCTAGAATTATACATCGTTTTTGTGTCAGCCACATGCTGTGCCACAAGTATTTTGCTTCTCTGCGCTATTGCCTGGGACCGACTTCAGTCTATAACAGCTGCATTAAGACTGAGGCCTAACACGGCCAAATACTACGTGATCAACATAGTACTCTGCTACGTGTTTGGTTTGCTGACAGGGGCAACGTTTATGTTAAGTGATGGTTGGACACAGTATCTTGGATTTGCAACATTTTCCGCAATAGAGTTGGGTTCTTTTATTGTCATTTTGTACACTTACATTCGAATACATCATTTGATAAAAGAGCAAGGAAAGAAAATCATTGCTGTATGCAATACAACGTCTGAGCACAACAATCAAAGTAGTTGCTTGACGGATCACAACTCAAAGGGAACCTTAACTCAGCTAGACCCAGTCGACGATACGAAGAAATTTAAGAGTATTTTTCAGAAAACTAAACTACGTCAACAGATTAAATGCAGAACAGCGAACGAATTCATTGTTTCTTCAGGGCCTGTTTTGCAGGATGAAAATCCTAGCTCACAAAAATCAAACAATCCACATTTGATGAGATCCATAATGCAACGGGAGCGATCATCAAACACAACAATCTTGATCATTATTACAATTTACGTAATCATGTGGTTTCCTTTTATGGTGGTCTTAATGTTTGGCTTTTATTACCAAGTGTGCCGCTTACCATTCCCCACCTCACTCCGCGCAGGATTCATGTGGACAGCCGTATTCACCTATGTGAATGGAACAATCAATCCTTTTATATACGCCATTCGATATCATTATATCAAAAGGGAAATTGTACGAGTCATCTCAAACGTTTATTGTGCAAGCAATAGAGTAGATACAGGGCAGGACAATCAACAAATTCATACAACAAGCTCTCTTGCCTAGGTGATCAGTACTATACAGCTCAATAGGGAGACATAGAGTTTGCAAACAATGGTATCTGGTTCAAAGCTCAAGGTCATAGCTGTAACTTAGCTTTTTTGCTTGAAACAGTATCCTGTTTACTGCTATCGGAAACTAGCACAAACGGCGATGAATTACCACCTTGTAAATAAAAATCTTATGTTACTTGTAAGCATATCCATCAATGTACAGACACACAATAACACGAGTGGGCAGTGAGACCAGCATGACAATGACTTTCTAACTTACCCATTAAGCAATCAAGCTTAATGAACATGGGTCAATTTGAGGTCAGGAGGCAGTAACTCGAACCTCTGATGGTCGTAATCATGATTTAAGTGTCTTGGGTCTTCCCTGTAGAATGAAGCAATCACACAAAGAACTTCAAATTTTGTCCTAAAACAGAATCGTTGTACTAAAACGAATTAGGCTTCCGTAAGCTCTTAACAAATTTTCAAGAAATATGTTAGAAAGCAAAATAATGCGGATACAGAGCCTATTTTCTAGACAATCATACAAAATATCTCTCCTTGCGACCGACAAATCAAATACCAATTATCCTAGAAATTTAGGTTGTTTCATAATACATCAGCCACATTTGTTCTGTATGAAGCGATATCAATTTATAGCATTAGCAAAGTAAGCAGGGTATGAAACTTCATTCCATTACATCATTTAAGTAATGTCCAGGGGATAGAAAATGTTTGACAGCGCCATAGAAATGTTGCTCTAAGACAATAGTCAAAATATAAATCATCTTCACAATCAAAAAATGAATAATGAAATTGAAGGAAAAATTCAAGTACACAAAGCTTCTGTAACAAAAAAATGAGACCACAGTTTACTTCCCCTACATCAGCTGGAGCCGTGATGTCTTACACATCTTTTGCAGTGATCAAATGATAATTGACTAATATCTCCTCTAACATATTATAGAAGTAAAATGGCTTTGCCAAGTAGCTTTATACAGATAAGCAGGTACCAAAAGTTTCGATAGTAGTGTGAGTTACTTTCCTACAAAATACACGTAAATTTGGAGATAAAACGGCATTCTAGCCATCAATGGATGGAAAAACAGCCAATTACGATACGTGACAACAGCAATTGCATGCTCGTCAACATTGTCAGTCACTGCAACATTAAAATAACACCATACAAATATCTTCTTGACATTTTTCATATACTTTCTTACAGACGACTTGGATATTACTCCGGTACATTGATCTTGAGAGAATGAACCCAGTAATTGCTTATTGGTTTTTGTAATCTATTTTCAAGGATGTCTTCGTGTGTCTTTGGTTGTGTGATAACACCATCAATGACAACGTATTCCGATTCAATGTTATCGATAGTAGGTACCTCCATTGGTGTTCGATCACTAATTATTGCCTGTGCACGAGAACGCTTAAGAACACCACCACTAATATGCCTTTCGACTGAGCACGAGATATCAACTTGAAAATATCCAGTGAACAAGAAAAGCATCCCACAGGAGTGGTCGTAAGTTTCCCCCGGAGAAAGCTGCGATGAAAGGAAAAAAAACTATCAATTGATTAACAGTTCAACAACACTTATAGCAAAGTTTACAAAGAATCGAAACACACTCAGAAAATTTCCATATGAGTAACAGAACACACCTCACATTAAAAATTTTCCCACTAATCCTGATAAGCCAAGAATCATCGTGTCAAAAAGGGCTGTGCCAATGGTGCAAGTTTTGAAAGTGACAACGAGGCTACCTGGTGCTCTTTTTCAGGGCGTGACAACACTACTATAAGTGGCAAAGCAATATAACCCAAAACATGACATTCCCTATCTTTTTTGAGGGTAAAAAGGAGTACTGTAAAGTCTAGAGAAACAAAATTTACGAGGTATCAACATTATAACCCGTTGGCAGTAAGAATTTGATCAAAAAAGCCTGTCCAGAACTGAATAACACTGGCAATACTATAAAAGACAGCTTTCAGTACCCAATTGCTCATTTGAACACTGAGCTTTTCTTGAATGCATAAACAATTTCCAATACGACCTTACGAAGTTTCGGCCACATACGATGCGTGAAAACACTTCCAAGAAATAACACATGAGACTTCAAACTGGGCTGCAGCTTCAAAGTAAATTCACGTGATTATGCTTTAACAATGTGACTGGCTGATAGCACGTTCCAGCCCTTAAGCACGACATAATAATAAGACCTTGGACATACAATATACAGTAATAGAGAATTTAAAGAATTTAAAAGGCTAACTATGTTTTCTTGAAACAAACAGGACGTTTGACAAATTTATCTTTGTGATGACAGTTAGATGAGAAGACATTTTTGTAATAATTGAACATAGTTGATGGATTAAAAATATCAGAACACGTAAGCAAACACTTTTGTGACAAAAAACACGAAAATACACAAGACTTAATTTCAAACAAGATCAAACACTTCACTGAGCATGACGTCGTCCTGGCGACTACGTATTGTATGGCAATCTATTTTTGGCTCCAATAAAACATTTAAAGCTAGGAAATTGAAAATGCTATCCAAGGAAAATCCTGTGCATCACAGCTTTCCTTTAAGGCAGTCGTTGCCCTTACGGGTTCGGTTACAACAAGAACTGGATGAATAAACTAACAACAAGAACTGGATGAATAAACTAAGGAGCATTACGTAAACGTACTTACTGTAACGTACTTACTAGTTTACATTTCGTATTACGTTCGGTAATGAAACCAAATCGCTCACCGAGATGACCAAAATACTCTGGAAAATGCTTGGGGTATGAAAGTGAAAAGCCACAACATCATGCGTTTAGGAAATAAAGCGACGTTAACACCCTCTCTTTATCAAATGTTTGCCGGCACAACAACATGTCCAGGGTCCCTCATCTTTCTACGTTTTCAATTAAACAACAGAGATAAGCCTGACGTATACGGTTTAAGTTCGCTTTAATTTGGCTACATATGACTCAGTATACAAACCAAACACTTACCCGTTTAATTGCTTTTGTGTGTACCCCATGCCAAGCTACTAGCTGTGGCGATACGTCGGTCATATGTCTATGCTCAGGAAAAGCTTGGACATTCAGGAGAAGGTTTTCAAGATCATAGTCTACAAAGAAAAATTATAGCTATCGTAACAAGTGTGTTTCGATCAATGGAAACAGAAAATAAGTAGAAAATGAGGGGATCGCCTACTACTTGCCACTTGAAATATTTTTATTTCCCCCTCCGTCGAACGTAACCCTTTTTTAAACAACATCGTCGGTTTGAGAAAGTATTAGGATGTCTACAGCAAATTCCTTCCTTAATCTCTTTTATCTTTTAACTATGTGACATTACATCTAGGATATTTGTTGATACCATACATACTTTTCAAAACGAGAGTAAGATACGTTCTGTAATGGCGGGCAACCTTTTTCAACTTCTTTATCTCTATAAACACTTTTCATTATCGTCTTTGTGTTGTTTCCATAGTACATTTCCTTATCTAATTACCGGCAAGCCGCTTTCCAGTTCCATAAGAATGAATTCTCTCCTAGAGGTATTTTCAGATGACTTGTTGGCAAATCGTTAGCACATTTTGCGCAATGGCTTGTCTATAATAGGTACAAATCACAGCACCTTTGATAACTGTACTGTTACAAAACGAGTTTACAAAAATGGAGTGCCGTGGGGCTAGTCAATAACCAATAATATAAAATTCTGTAACGTTACTGCATTTTGAATAAGAGAACGATCCATCTGCGAATTTTCAACCTACAAGGGCTATGCTGTCCGGTTTACAGTTTACATATTTGTAACGTAGTCGGGTATTTGTGTGAGGATACAATTACATTCGACTTTTATCACGAACGTTCGGTATGAACTACAAAAACCTAAATATTTTGACCGGATAACTACGACATACCGTGCATATTTTTTAGCTGAACTTGAATAGTCGTCATTTTAAAAACAGGAATGTCGATCCTCCTTCCTTCCTCAGTCTTCACGTTATCCATACTAATATCTGTCAGAAACAAAAACAAGGTCACCAAACAGCCAATACTACCGGGTGCTATTTCTCTGTTATAAGTTTAGTGTGTCTGCATATATACCACTCTAATTCTCCGTTGATAGCAAAAGCTCTCGCGCTTCAAAATCCAATACGTATACTCAAAGAAACCATTTTACGAACGAAAGAGCGAGAATGCTCGCAAAACACTTACGAGTCGGCCTTATTTTATATAATTACTCTAAAAACGTGCATCAGTACCGATGCCCACACTTGCATATTTTTCACTGCTTCGGCCGTAAGGGCTTAACATCCCATAACGCGTTGAGTCTTGAGCAGAAGGTCGGTAGTGGAGTCAGGCAACACACATGCTCAGGATTGCCCTCTTCTTTACCTCATACAAAGATTTTCATCTTGTACTCACTCTGCTGGCAGTATACTCCTTAAAATAGCCAAGAAACCTCTTAGTCAACACTTTTTGCAATACCTTTGAATCGTACTTTTAATAACAGAAAAGACACTAATTACTACAACATTGCTTGTATTAAAACCAGTGATGTTACTTTCTTTCGAAATCAACAGTATACAATACTAAAAGATCACTTTGGAACGTTGCCAATAAAATGTAGAGGTTTCTATTACGCTTTTGAAAGAGGACAGTCAATTTGGACCAGATATGGACTAGAAACGTTCATTACAAAGGCATAAGGCTTTTAAATTTGACGTTTGGATTAATTGAATGTTTGATGTGCGTGCAATAAATATGAAGGTACATGTTTGCTATGCTGTTAACTGTTGAGAAATAGACGAAATAATTAACATGACACTGTTCACAAAACACACGTTGTTATGCTTTGAATAGACACTCTACTGAGTTAATAAATTAGCAATCAAAACTTACAATGAGAGGTGTGATTATAAATAATAACTGAGGTCTTTCAGGACAGTTGTCTTTACGTGTATATGACTTTACGTGTATATGTCTTTACGTGTATATGTCTTTACGTCACAAAAGAGGAAGTTTACCTTGCCCTGCACTATAAAATCGGAAGCACTAAACATTGTAATATACCATTCCGGAGACGCATAATATCAATTTATATAATTAATATCAAGCAAAAAGTGAATTAGCAGGTTTTATGTTCTCTACCACTTATCGGTATGTAGCAGGGCGATGTCTTTACGTCTAGTTGCCTTTTTGTGCTCATCGTTCTTGTGGCTTTATGCATTATCAACTTACTTTACTATTTTGTGGAGTGTTGACCCTCTTTCTTATCAGAACTACTCTTGAAATGTAAAATAATGTAGGATTTTTACAAGAGGGAAAGTCGTTTCTTTTTGCATAACAAGCGACACCATTCACAAAATAAACTTACCCATAGAAAGATGTTCAGGTTTCAATACCTTGATCATATCTTTTGTTATCTTTATACCACTCAGGAATGCTACTCCATCATAATCACTTTCAGACTAGAATCACGAGATTTACAAAGAGCAAAATTCAAGGTTATTGTATACCTAACTATACAGAAACTTCAAGTAAAGACATAATCAGGGGAATCAAAGCTTATTTCATTCACTTTTACGTGAATATTCAAGTGGCTCACAGACATGTTCACAAGTACGAAAAAGTACAAAATATAAAACATAGGACACAAATGAAATAAGACAATCCAAAATACAAAATGCCAAAATGAAATATGACCATCCGAAATATAAAATGCCAAAATGAGATATGACCATCCGAAATATAAAATGGCAAAATGAAACAAGACTGTCCAAACTATAAAAGAAAAGCACAGTGGATTATAACGATCTAAAATCCAAACTGTTAAATGAAATATGTGCACCCCTTCGGCACTACGGTGTCACATTTTTTATCTGTAATGCATTCATAATTCAAAAAAATAACATAGTAATGTTAGCGCGATGGGCATACCAGATGCCACTTGACATCAACTGCCTCTGCAATAGCACGTGCATACGTATCTTCGAGAGTCTAAAAAACCAAAGAAGGAATACGTAATTTGCCTGTCAATTAAGCCTTGTCACAAATTTCATAATACCAAGTAACGATTACAGCCAAATCAACTTTCACAAGCCTTCAACGAATATCACAGATATTCTAGTTAAGCTTTTTTTAGCGAGTAAAGAATGTGATCACAAACAAAAATGTAGCAATACAATACGACACTCGTAACGATACAGTTGAGAACATGTAGCCATGTACTTTTATGAAAATTAGCCTTCAAATGTTTAAATCCTGCTGGGTAAGGCAATGTACATCGACAGAAAATAAGCATACAAGTTTGTACTGAAAACATTACGAACCTAAGTGCACACATAACTAAAAACACTCGGAGAGCACAAACCTAAGTGCACACATAATTAAAACACTCGGGCAGCGCAAACCTAAGTGCACACATAAATAAAAACACTCGGACAGCGCAAACCTAAGTGCACACATAACTAAAAACACTCGGACAGCGCAAACCTTTGCCAAGGTAATATGAATATTCAAATGACCTAGGGTAACAGGCGTCATGTTACCACGTGCTCGTCATGTTCATATCTCACAATTCTGTAGATGATACATACACTATTTCACTACCAAATTGTTGTGAAATAAATATTCTTTCAAACACGTCTTTTTACAAACAGAATGACAACGTCATGTCCATCACAATTAACAAGTTCTTTTAACTACTAAGTACCTCACGTCTTCTTTGCTCTGGTGGCCTCAAACTAAATCGCGGTGAGTGCAGTCCAACTCTGAAATAGGAAAATAAATCTTAATTATTCACTGAAATAAGAATTACGGCTTTCATAGAGTAATTTCCACGATTACTCCTAAGATAAAATAGCACCTAAACTAGACACAACATCGTATCTTTGATGCCAGGCAAGTTACTTCTAATACATTTCCAAATGAGATAAATACAAAACACAAAAACACATCATCTCAAGCATTTACTAGTACATTTTGAATCCATAACGATATTGGCTGGTGATTTAAGTCGATCCTGTTAAACACAGGGCATGCTGTGAAGAAATGTTAGGAAGAGATCATGAGATGAAAAAATGCAAATAGTACTTTCATAAGTTTTTTCAAATTTTATCATCAAATTTTTATGTACAAATTAATCACCAGAATAGTAGCTACTATGACCTCAAAAGTTCTAGCAAATACTATATTCAAAATTTCAACATGTGAGGTAGAAGACATGCAAATTAATGACGTATTGAGTCAAGTTCAAAGCATGCCAGTCCATTGTATGATGCATCGTTTTCAGGGCATTTCAAATCCCTTCTAGGCTCAGTAACCAATACATACACACGACGTAAATCCCTGAATAGGGTGACGCTACCTCAAAAGAGTTTTGATTTATTCAAGTAAATGCTTTGTACACGAAGTAATAAATGGAAAGCAATGTCAAACAATTCAAAAATTAAACTGGCAAGAAAACACGTCGCCTGGATAAACGTGTTAATTTGACCTGAAATGCATGTAGTCTAATTTTAAACAGATTACTGTAGATAACTTACCTTAAAGTTCCCTTTGGAGGTATGTCCAATTTCGGTCCATTTGAACACTTCGGTAATGGTTTGATATCTGAAGAGACAAGCATGGCTTTATTTTACAGATAAAAATGACTAAATGACTATACATTAAAATGTCGGAATAGTAGACAGCAGTGAAGTAGCAGCAGATTCGGCTTGACACGATCGAACTGGCAATGCTTGCGACTACTACTTGAACATGTTGAAAAAGGTAATGACAAGAGACAGAAAAATTGCCCATAGTTTATCATCATAGGAACATCAACAAGTTGCTCTACAAGTCTTCAACATATGGCCCGAAGACACAAATCAGGACATCAGGCAAAGAGCAGGGGTGTAGCTAAAGGGGAGTACAGGGGGCGCTGCACCCCTCCAATCTTGTGTCTGTTGGCACAACGGCTTAGTCGGCAAATGATGGCATTTCGCGACTGTCTTGTCTTGCTTTGCTTTCGGCATATTCTCAATAAAATGTCCAAAAGATTATAGTATAGAAGTTTATTAAAAATAAATATACAAATATTAATGCAATATTAAGCGGGGGCTCTTAATACGAGAAGGGGTTTGGAAAATCCTTGAAATGTTAGTTGGGGAGACAGCAATTAGGAACCTAAGAATGCAGTGTGTATCTTCTTATATATTTATATATATACACAATCTTTCTTATACATTTATTATTTTCTTTCGTGATTATTTAGAACCTGTTGAATACATTTTAAACTTCCAAAGTAACAAAATCTCATATAGGCTTTAGTATAGTACAAATGGGGAGATGCAAAAGGCTCGGTTATACGTTTAAATTCGGATAATACTCATATTTTTAAGGAAAAGAGAATTTGATGTTCGCATTTGATCGTGTAAACATGCCAAAATTTGCACCAAATTCTACCTTTTAGCACTAAAATTGTTATCATAATTCGGTTTTGAGGCGAAAATGTTTCGAACTGAAACAAATTTTTTTTCTCTGATCATATTTTTCAAATACGCCAATATTTAGCCTCACTCATGATTATAAGCATTCATAATCGAGCCTACTCATATTAGAACACGCACATAATATTATCTTGTCCTGCTACTGCCAGTATTATTTTCAGCTAATGGTCAGCCGTTTAAGCAAAAGGGAATCTGGAGTCTGGAATCTTTTGAGATTTGCAGCCGGGCTGTAAAAGGCACACCCTATCATAGGCAAATCTTAACTTTACAACCCCCACAAAACCCCACCTTTTTTGTGACTCCGCCCATGGTAAAGACTATGAGTTTACTGTTGTAGTGGCTGCCAATCTGTGGTTCGCGAGATACAAACAAGAATGGCGCACTTACCTTCAGTGCAATTAACAATAGCTGAAACGTGCATAGGCACAGACGTAAGATTCTGAGCATCGAAACAGAGGCAGCAACAAGTCGTATGTCTGAAAGAAAACAGAGATTGGGAAAACAGGCAACACTACACTAATACCGCAAAAATTAATGTGTAGTGACATTTACACTATTATTCATGTACTATACGCGGAAAACAATATATGCAGACCTAGAAAAAGCACGATTAATTAACAGGCGGGAAAAATGAGAGAAACAGGAAAAACGATAGGAAAAAAAAGGAAAAAATTAAAACGATGGTCACAATGATGACGGTGCAGATAATCTTACAATGACAATAGCAACTCCATCAATATGATACGGCGATGACGCAGTTACATTCTGAACGCAAATACAACGACAATAACCACTTAAAGATCTAAAAGATATCGTGTTAGTGTACTGCGAGCAAACCTGTCAAACTTGTAGACATCGAAATTGACGATATTCAGGGATGGCATAACTTTTATATCAACAACCATGGAAATTTCTCTTCCATACTCTTCCTGACCATTACTAGCTCCCGAATAAGTAAATGTCAGAGTTGCTCTTATCTTGTCTGCTTTAGCATGAAGCTTCCAAACATGACTAGGCATCACAAGAAGAGATAGCGTTGCTGTTCCTTGCGGCTCAATCGGTAGTTGCTGCTCCAAGGACTCTTGATGAAACGAAATTGCTGCGTCTAGAATAGCGAAGACACCGAAAACAGTCATTGATAAATAATACATTGAACAAATCCTTGCCTATAAAAGAGTTTATAAAGACGGCTGCATGACCCCGTACTGGTTAAATAGCCAAGCGTAAGCTTGAATAAATAAACCAATGACTTTAATGCTACGACAAAATCAAATATTGCACAAAATTATGTACTACATTGCTACTAATTAATAATTTTGTGTATCCTAAATCTACATATGAAGTTAACATACTGTTTGCACTTACCTTTCTCTTGACTAAGTTTGATAAAAACTTCGTGGATTGGAATTCTTCCGCAATTTTCTAAGGTAACGTGGGCTGCGTAGCTAATACAATGTAATAAATCAAGAAAAGTTGATACGATTCTAGAAACATATCTATTTGGCAAATTAACCAGTCAGTTGCTGTCACAGGTTTTCGGCGGTATTTACAACTCCTACTTATAATTACACCTTAATTAATTATATTAACTGAACTAGCCTCTATTGATAAGAATGTTTGATTGTCAGAATATGATCTTACCTGCCTGGCTGAATCTCTTGAAAGATTGCCTGTTTACATGACGTGGGCTAACACACCTAAGTGAGCTGGCTCACTTAAATGAGGTCTGTATGTTCTTAACGATTCTATATAAATTTAAATTTGCGTTTACATGAACAGTGGGTCAGCCCACGTAGGTGAGATCTGTGAGAAAAGTCGATGGGATCCGCGTCCGATGGGACAAGAATTAGTTCTGGGAATGCGATCGAGTGGGCTAGAAATTACCTTGTTACGCATGTGCAAACATTTTCCGCACCGAACACTTTTTTTATTACTAAGTTGACAATGGCTGACAATACGATCTCGGCGCCAAAACATAGATAATCTTGTTTTCGAAACGTGAAGAAGAGGTTATCCATCTCGAGTTGGATGGAACTCGTTTCATGTAAACGCAGAATAAACAGATGCCAACAGTGAGCCAGCTCACCTCATATAAAAAGGGTCTAACTGAGAAAATTACAGATTTTGTATTTAATTAGTCATTTACTAGCACCACAACACTACGTTTTTGTGACTAATTAACCGACTGACTGATTGAATAAGTGAGTAAGTGACTGCTCGATTGATCGGCTGACTTACTGACAGACTGACTGACTGATTACCTGATCAACTAACTACCAAACAAAAGGAATAAGTTATTATACTAAACAAATGCGAGGCTTAAATTTAATTCAATCAACATCAAGTAAATGAGCGGAATCGGTCCTTTTGACTTCTCATTACGCTCTCCCTCAATCATCTGTGTGTCATCTTTGACTTTATTCCAATCTTATACTTGACGCAGAAACACATGCACAATCTTTCTGATTCAGGTGCCAAATTTGGCGTAAAATTCTCTTGTTAACACACCGCACTATGAAAAACGGAAAAATTCTACAGTATTCCTTATCTAAACTTTCGTTTTATCTAAAGAAGAGAAAATTCCATTGTCAGTTTGATGGCACTAGAACATTATTCCAAAACAAAAATTCGATAAGTAACTTTTCTTGATGACCAAACATCATGGAAACACGCTGACAAGAGAGAGGAAACTCACCTATGACCTCTGTACAATGACAATGAAGTGAAAAGTGCTCGGTGATCGGCATCTTCGTGTTTTGTATGAACTAGCTGAGTTGGTAAGCTACTGCTCAGTTGCATTAGTGCCAAAGGTTGTGTTACATTAACAGTGATCGGTTTATCGAATAACACATTATTCCTGATACCAAACACCTCTACCTCAAATCCTGCAAAAGACAATAAAAGGGGTACGCACTCAAATATCAGAGGAAAGGTCCACGGCACTTAAAAAGTTCTTTAGCCATACTACAGCACATTCTGCGTTGCAACAAAGGCTTCGATTGAAGCAACGACCATGGTTTCTGTTGTTCATATATTCTCGCTGTTAAAGTAAATAAACATTTTACTTCAACTGACAAATGGATCGTTCTCTGCTTTAAAAGGACGTTAAGGTCACAAATTTTATATTCCACCGGCTATATACTATCCCCACGGCACTATATTTTTGTGTATCATCTAATTACAGAGTGGATAAATGCAAGGGCATGTCTTGGCCCTTCGTTTCATTTAAAGCTAATACAATCCAACCTAAGTTTGAGTTTCCAATTGTTTGATACACTACTAGGCAATGCTCACATGGGGAGAAACTTGTTTTTTTACTGATTTTCTTAACAAAGATCATTATTTCACAAACGGTCAAGTCTATTTCAGCATACATACTCAATCTGTAGATATGCCACCTCAGCACAATCTTATGATTGTCTAAAAAGTGCAACTGAGTACAGCTAGAATATCTATTTACGAAATGTACTCTGAAGGTCCATTACGACCTAATTTTGTTTGTTAAACTAATCCTCATCTATCATTGAAGTAAATCCAGTCATTGCATTGTAAGTACATTTTCACCACGAAACTACATAGCTTAAAAATGGCCGATTTAAGTAACAGGTAATACAAGTATTTAAACTGAAAATAAACTATAACGTAAAGGCTGATGTCTAAAATCGAAATTAAAACTGAGGTCTACTCATGATTATCAACGGTATGCTGGAATACCACGAAATATTTTCGAAGAGGATAATATAACAATAAAACTGAACCCCAGCAATCAAAAGAAATTTCTTACCTGTGAACTGAGTGAAAAGAAGACTCTCTAAACTACTCGTTCCTTCAACAAAAATGAAACATTCTATTTAAAGACAATGATTTAATTATCCTAACCTTGTAGTATCAACTGTCCTGGCTCCTCTGGCGTCCCCAACAGCATAAATGGAAAAGAACCAGATTCTGCAGGTAAAGCAAGTTTCCCGTCAGATGCTTTGAACTTGATACCCTCAGTCAACAGCTTCTACAAAAACAATATCCAAGAACCATTTTTTAAAGTTTTTAAGATGCAAGGCATTGCAGTGCATCTGAAGGCATACAAAATACTACATGTATTACAAGTATAGCAACAATAAGAGATTTAAGTGGCACAGTTCAACTTTCAAAATTTATTTGCATATGATATAGAGGGCATGAAGTGTACTACACATCATTTATCCACATGACGTCTTGTGAACAGAGTTAAACTAGATCAATAAGCTTAACACAGAATGGGTAATCCACAGGTTACAGTTGATTTAATTATACAAACCATTTTGTCGACTTTAATTTCGGCTGGAAGTGGGTTATCAACGGTCATTCCAACCTCCAGTAATTCGTTACACACCCACCTGACATCTAAAAATTTAGGAAGAGAATACTGATTACATCGTCATACCACAGTTTTGCTCTGACCAAAAAAAGCTAACACAAAGCGGTCAAAATTATGACTTGATCTGATCGTACAGGAAAGCAACAGCTGAAATCAATAACACATGCTACTCTCCTACACATAGCTTATTTAGAGTACATGCGAGAATACATGACGATTTGATTGGTGGTATTGACGTTCTGCTATAAACAGTCATTCTAGACACCACAAAAATGAAAACGAATGTTAAAAAGAATTAAGAATAGTTGAATTTAAACACAAAATACAAATATCAACGGCTAGCATTGTCAAAAAATTCTTGCTCCATAATCCAAACAGACTTGGATCCATATTATCTCTTTTTTTATTTTTACTCAAGTTTTAATTTTCATTTCTCTAAAATATCAGGATAATTCTATTTGGGGAACACATACATTTTCATGAATTGTTTTCTTTGTTAATCACGTTATCCTATCAAGGATTTGAGGCATGGTTTATCACAATATACCAGTATCAAAGGTTGAATAAAATATATCTACCTTCTACATCGTTTTTCCCTTTAGTTTTTGACTGAAAAGATAATGACGAAAAGATAAATGGTCCCCCAAGGTCAGGTGAGTTCAAATATGACTTGATAGGTCTCAGATAATGAGGAGGTTGACGAGGACGTACATTTCTGTTAGGCAAAAGAATTTAAGACGTAGTATGATGTCAATTGTAGCAACAAATGACAGAGACCATGCCGAAGGGCATAACTTGAATGTCTCAATAACATTCCAATGATAATAACAATTATCACCAGAAAATAAAGTGAACACTGGATTACATCAAAAACATAATTTACTTTCATGTATGCACTGTGTGCAACTCCCATAAGATTTTATTGTAGTACACAATTAACTACTTTTCAAAAAGAAAAATCAGGAAAAAAATGTTGTTTTTCTATATATGATGGACTATCTTAGGCTTAGTTAGTTTTTCAATGCACAGGGAAAGTTGCAGATCATGCATTGCTAACTGTATAATGATGGTCAGTGGTTGCATTCTAATACAGAGATCCAGTTGAAAAGTTTGAAACAACATGCTGTACGTAACTCAATTCGAAATCAATTTTTTAAATTCAATGATGATGTCTGTAACTTTGTTCTGGGCATCTTGGTAGGCCTAAACAATTAAACTGATAACTTTTGTAGATGTCAAAAGTCATTTTCATTCTTGGAATAACAAAAGCAAATAATGTACAAAATTACATCCTAGAACAAGGCAACAACCATGAAAAATAGTATGTAACAACAACAAATATACAGTAAAAAGGGCATGACCAAAATGAACAAGGCTTCGTACAAAATGAGCAGCACAAAGCAATTAAAAAAGTTACAAAACATAAATAGAAAACATGGGCAACATGAAATAACAAAATAGTTTTGAGTAACAAAAACAAATATCAGTCAACAACCATCTCAGTTTGAGCAAATAAAAAAATAAAGGAAGAATGACAGAAGTAAGTTAAAGCACATGATAATATGCAACTAGGCAATACAAATAAAATAAAATAAATAAGAGATTTTGAGAGACATGAAGTCCATTACATTGCACTGGCAAAAATAGCATAATTACCTGACTTTTGGTAATGGCCATATTAATTCTGTGTGTTTTGGTATTTCATTCTGTGATTTGTTGTCTTCCATGAGCTGACATGAGAAGTCTTCAAGAAGGGATACGAGATCTACCATCTTGTCATCAGGAAGTACACTGTGATATCCCTCCAGTAAATAGCAAATTATTCTGGAAATAAACAATAATGTATAAATTTCTTTATTCTACTAATAAATAATCACACAGTTGACAAGCATATTGAGACATTGTACTATTATACAGATAAAGAATATTTCTAGAGAAGACACAGGTAGGGTTTGCAAGACAATTTTTCGGTGTGTGAAGTAGGTAAAAGGAAACAAGTGTCAATGTGAAATTATGATAAATCAGTGCTTTGATGTATCCAAAACCATAAACACTACTTAACATTAAAATAAATACAGACCACTTTAAACATTTGACATCATTTACACACATATGTTTAGTTTAATGCAAAACACATTTATGCTGCCATGTGGTAACAACTGTTAGTATAATATAGTATTTAGGTGTATGCTTTGCCATTAGTTAATGTCATTTAACACCATAACAAGAATACGCCACAATTCATCCAAAATGTACATGTCTAGTAACCTGATTGAGTTAACAGTGTTTCCTAATTTCCTTGACAAATGCAGAAGATCTAACAGTACTCTCATTTGAACAGAGGGCCACCCATGTAGAAGAACTAAAAAATGAAAGGAAAGAAACATTGACCATATGTAATATGCGGGAACCTTTCTGCTGGACTTACAACAATAATTTCAGAAGACAACCATAACATTCACACAAATGCAAAAAGCAGAGAAATGTTTGATATTTCAAAATAGTTTGATGCTAAAACTATACATCACACTAAAAGCTACAATTAAAACTAGCTTATCTGTACTAATACTAAACACTATTTCTCAGAATACTTTGTTTATTGCTCAATTACATAATGACATAAACATATTGGTCACTGCTAAATCCTTCTTCACAGTAACTCTATGCTTACATACAATTACAAGAAAGATGTAATTATCTAAGTTTTTCAGACTGACTTTCCGACTGAATGTTATAAGAAAGAAAGGCTATTATTCAAAAAAAGATTAATGTTACAATGCCTTATGTCTTTTTTTCATTCATTAAACCTCTCTAAGTCAAACTAATATTGCCCTAAGCAAAGTAAGCAAGCAGTAAGACTATTTGTACAGTCAAACTTGCAGCAAAGGGTAGTAGTATCTTGATATTAGTCTAAAGTTGCACAAAAATTAAAAAGAACATTTCCAAGTCATTGAAAAGCGCAAAACATGCATTTACCATTATCCTGACGCCGTCTACTCTTCAGATGAAGAGAATAACCTGGGCATGCATACTCAAGAAGAGTGTTTGCCTAAAATATAATTCATAGTTATATTAAAACAGTGCTTCAATAAAATAGCTACTAAACCTGTCCTTGCAGCACAATCATATTGAAGGCATAATGCTACAAAAATTGTGATATTCTCAGAATGTTTACCATAAACCTTATCTCAGTGAAACTTGTCACTCTGACCAAAATATTATGCTAATATAGATTAGTACTAAATTGAATTGAATTTTGAACTTCTAAATGAGACTTATTATGAGTTCTTAAAGAACAGAGATTATGATCATCTTTTAAAGAAATACTTGGTTTCAACCTCAACATTGTTTTGTTCATTAAAATTAGTTGAAATCAAGCCATGTTGTCAATTGTTATACTATGTTCATTATTAGATTGCCTTTTCCACCTCACATTGTGCTATTTGAGAAAAAAATTAGAGTATACATTCTTTGACATACTTATGACTTACTGAGTTACTACAATAGAGTTGGTAAAAGACAAGTATGTCCATGAAAATTGTTTTCATTTTGGTAGAATCAATTCCGAATATTAGTCTTGCTTTTGCCAAGTTTCTAGCAGAAAGAAAATTCTCTGCTGGATGAACATGGACCTTTGTCATCACTAAGGCAGACAACGAGGTAAATTAGGTATGATTACTATATAGTCGATTCACCTGTGATGGTGTCATTTGTGCAGTATTCTCAAGTCATGTTCATGTACAATTCATATACTTGACAATTGTTGGTTAGGTGATATGATAGGCCCTAATTGCCAGTGTTTAACAGGTGTGACAAATTCAAATAGGTTGACAAAACATGTCTGCATACCAATCTAAAGTAAATACATGAATCACAGGTATATTGATGTAAATAATCAAATTCTGTTGATCTGCTTAAATACATGACAGACAATGGTGATAAGATAACAACAGTGATGAGAATAAGCACAATGATATGACTTTGGCAACAAAAATCATGACAATCAAAACAGCATCTACCTGATCCAATGCAATTATATCTGTGTTGGGGCTTTGAGAACACTGAATAGAACCCAGACGCTTAAAGAAAGATGCTTTCCTTAGTAGATTTAGTTTGTCATAAAATGATGCAACCACAATATATAGCTCAATCTGGGAGTGGGAAAAACATAAAATCTGTAACAATATAAACAAATTGAGTATTCGGCAGTACAAATTTTCAATTGCTAACTTTGTACAGTAAGTGGTAAGAAGTCTGTTACCAGCTCCCTAATAACAGTTAGAGCAAATATCTAGTTTTTGTCCAAATCAGGGGAAAATCAACCTCATCAGAACACTTGCCCATAGAGCACTTTGTATCTGTTCAAAATATAAAACAAAATATATTCTTCTTGAAAACAAGTACCCAGAGGATGTTGTTCCAAAACTATTTGAGAAAAGATCATTGATTTTGCAACTGCAAAATCTTTTGGACCACAAAAATTTCCTATCTGCATACACAGATTAAAAACGCTGCAGTTAAGTGTTTCTCTGCTGTCAATCCCAGAATTGTTTTCATGTTGCCTGCAAAGTGAAAATGACTACCACAACATGCAATTCTGCCATAGGCATATTTACTAGAAAACTCAAAATGTAACAACGGACGAAAATTTTTGGAATTGTTAGAGCAATGTCGCAAATTTTCAAACCATTTTCAAAGATCTATGAGTAACAAAACGGTGAAGGTACATCAAGTACAATCCTTGTTTAAACAAAGAATAGGGAAAAAAATACTGTCATTTTAGGGGCTTTACAGGACAGGATGCTGAACTAAACAAGCAAAATGATAATACTGTTATGCATTCTATCAAATAAACCTTGTAAACGATATGGTCTACTAAACTATTATCCCAAAAACCAAAATGTAACTATATTTTCCTAATAAACAACTAAAACATTACTCATTTTCTGCTATTTCAGCAATATGGTTAAGCAATGCAATTCTTACCCTTTCGTCTTCATTGTAATTCATACGCAGTGCCAATAAACTCTGTAGCACTTGACATGTTTCAAGCCTTTTCTGTGGAAATGACATACCAGAGTTAAATGAAACAACACATGATGAACAATATAAACTATGGTAAAGTAAAATGGAATTGGACATCAAGTTATAAATGTTAGCAAAGATGGAAACTTCTGCAAAAACATGGCATACAATAAGCCATCTTGCTGTTTATCATATGCCAATATTGTTTACTTAAATCTTTGCAAATGGTTATAAAAAAACCAGCACTTTTCAATCTTAACTTTTCTGCATGCATGTTAAAATGGATGTCAAGGCATTAGTTGCAATGACTGCATGCATTCTTTAGTTTCCAGAAACAAACTATGCAGGACAAAGGACTTTATGTGATGAACACCTTGGGATCAAGAGACTAGGACAGAATTAGGGTTCATATTTTCTCCTGAGCAAATCGTGATCAATCATGATGATGAAATGGTCCTTTCTACAACTGAATTTATTGTGGAAATGGACACAGCCACTGTTTGATCAATAATGCAAAAAAGTCCTACAATATCCCTTCATAAAATGTCCAGTTTGGAAGATAGCATGGAAGGAAGGTGGAGCCAATCAATGGTAGGCAGAATGTTGGCAACGGCATTAACCAAAACAGAACTGTTGCATTCAGGAATGGACCATACTTAAATAACACTTCCTTCTTGTGGCTGTTCTGAGATATAAAAGAAATTAAGTACGCTTATAGCAACACCAGTTGCTGCTACCTTCTGCATTACATAAGAGCTTTTGAGGTCACTTGCTGGTTAATTGTATTCTGAGCAAGTTCGTTGCTAAAGCATCCTGTACCTCAGAGTATCCCATTTTAAGTAGTTTTTTGCAGGTTTGTTTTTATTCTTTGTGTTGCAAAGTTAGTTTTCTTTCGTGCAATCTAAAGCTGGTCCTAATATGGCAACTGCTATATATCAGTAATATCCTCTCAAAACTTGAGAAATTTGTCACTATATATTTAAGCTAGCTTAGCTTTAAGAAGACTGCATGTATTCAATGGTCAATTAATTTCCATAACCAACCGATATTGATGTAAAGATGCACACATTACAGCATCTGATACAGAGTTTTAGAAAGTTACACAAAATAAATACCTTGATGTGAAGACTGCTGTCAAACTCAGGACTCTTGCATTTAAATACTGTTGTTACATAAATTTACATTTAAATTTAAAAACAATGGAACCTTAAAAATCAGATGAACTCTTGTCACAACAATCAGTCATTACAGCCATAAAAAGTTTTTAAACAGGTTACAGGTATGTCATATGTATTTAATTTAACTAATACCTAATAATGAACTCATAAGTTAGAGAATCTCATATACTTAAGAATCACTTCACCAAGCAAATCTTTCAACCTAAATATATCTTAAATCACATAAAAAACTACAAATGTTTTCTTGGAAATATGGTCAAGACGTCTACTCTAGCACATATGACAATTGTTAAAAGTTTCAGCCAAAAAAATCTCATACATCTTCTCCACGAAATGGTGAATATAACAAAGTGAACATTACATGATGTGAAATTACAATTATCAGTGTGAAAAATACTTACATTCATGCCAATAAGTAACTGGGCTAGCTTCAAATGAGCTTCTAATTCAACTGCAAATGTCTGGAAACGCTTATAGTATCCAATAGCCTCACTGTATTTTGCAATTAAGTCATCATTTGACAATGGGGTAAATGTTCTCATCTTTGCTGCCTCAGATGGATCCATCTACAGAAAAAAAGTTTCATGAATTGCTCTTTTATTTCCCTAGTCGACCATTGAGTTTTTTCTTTATTACTGGTCAATTTTGAACCATAAAAGTACCTATAGTGAAATTTAGCAAAATCATCCAATATCATATTCTGATGCACCTATGCGTGTAATGTCAGGCAAAAACCTGAGTCGATTGTGTGAAACAACTGTTAAGTTTTGTACCATTGGTAGTGATGACTCTTAAGTAAAACTTGTCCAATTACAAACGTTTAAGGGGATGTATGGAGGATACTTCGAAAGATGCTATAAGAAAAAGTGAAGCATGCTGAGGGATGTGACCAAGACAAAAAAGATGAACTATGGTACCAAAAAAGCTAAAAAATCCAACAAAATTCACAGCAGGATGCACTAAACAGAAAAAGGAGATCCTTGAAAATGTAAGCAAACCTACAAAACATTTTGACAATCAAATCAGTATAAGTTAAAATCTAATAAAAATGACTATACCTAAGAAGCATATAAGTTACTGGTTGAACAGTTTTGGCCTTTTCTCAAGGCCTTAATTAAGTTACTATAAACTAAAATCAGTTAAAATTTTGGAAGTCCAGAACCTATATGTAGTGGAATTTCCTCACCTGACAGCCATTGCTTGTCTTGGATGTCAACTCACAAAGAACCGACTCTAAATGAGGTAAGACACTTCTTGTCATAACATATGTAGTTGCACATGCTCCTTCAATTGCAGCACCCATCCATAAATAGTCATTGACAGCTCTGAGATGCTCAGCAGCATTGGTATAATAGTACAATGCCTCCTGATACATAGCTGACATTAGGCATATATCAGCAAGTAGCTTTTTATTTCGTCCTAAACATTTCCTTTTTTTGAATCTGAAATACACGTATATTCAGTTTGATACGTTAGAAAAAATGTGTAATGCATATACCACACTTAACTATAAAAGGCAACACAATGTCTTGACACATGAGAAGTAAATAATAACAATTGAAGTTTTGGACATATACCAGTTAAACAATACTTTATCCACGGCTAACCAAGAGGCCTTATAGTTTCACCCAAACCGCATACAAATCAGCACTGTTTTCCTCATTCTTTGAACTTTTAAATTGAAATATCACACATTACCTTTTACCCTTTTGTTACTATAGGGTTTGCATCTGAAAATAATAAAGTGTGGAACCTGTACTAGGAAATAAGTTCACTTATTGATCCATTAGTAAAACAACGTTGCTGGCAACTTCAGTTATTATATTGCCATTGCAACAAATTACGTTTCCATCCTGTCTAAATTCAAGCAGGTGGTCTTGAGACTTGATCAGACAAACACATACATGTGTGAAGATGCCCACAACTACCAGAATGTCAAATACGGACTATGTTGCTCATTGCTGGTTGTTTCAATTGTCATGTCTGTTACAAATATGCACGTATAACCGACAAAATTACCTTGTATCAGTGTCTGACACCGTCTGTTCTTGTTCTATTGGGGCGATGGGTAGTTGCATATTATCCAGCTTTTCATTTGCTTTCTCTACCCGTTTGGACTCAAGTCCAATAAATAGATAAGAAATAAACTCGTTCATGAAAGCGTAAACCTCGGATTCATGTGTGATTGATTGTGTAGTACCATCTAAGTAGAGCTGATCAGACCTCACAATTTTAAAATTTCTTTCCTTTGGTCCAAGAATGAAGCACTTGAACTCGTCGACACGAGATAGATATTGACTTTTCATATTGTCAAACTGCATGGAAATTCCTTTTAACTCCTCATTGTGTTTATCTGTCTTGTCTGATAACTTTCCGATTCCAATCAAACCTGATGGCCTACGGTGAAGCTGCATTGTGCCCCAACTGCTACTTTCCTTAGAATACGACCTTACAAATTTAAGTTGCAAAATTCTGCTAGTACCATGTACCCTGACAAACTGAAAATTTGAAAGCAAGTTCATAACATAATTAACTTCTTTTTCTGATATTTTGTTGGTTGATACAGGTCTGACAATAATCAAAACATGGCAGTGATCAGCAAGAGATGGTTTCAAGTTGTAGCGGCCCATCTTTACCACAAATTTGCCTTTCCAAATTTGCGCTTAATCGGCTAGATGGTCGACAGAATGTATATCAAATATAGTTCTTATCGATGTCATCGACGATGAACAAATTAAATTACTAATATACTCTGTCTTAACTTAGCCAACGATTTTCCTCTACGTTCCGCCACTAACATGCCTTAGTATTACTACGAACAAGACATAAACACATCTTCCACCATTTTGGTTCAGACAATCGTGGCTATAAAGCCTGGTGTAAAGAGCACGAATTATATTGACTTGATCTGTTTTCCAAATAGTGACGTACTACCAGGGAGTTTTTATAGCAGAGCTGTTTTATGTGACGTCTGTGGGTAGCACCCATAGAAATAATATTATTTCTATGGTAACACCATTAGAGTTTTACGCTAGAGGGCTTGGTCGAGAAAAAACCCCAACCCCTTTTGTTTTTCTTATATCGTAACACTACCTGGAAATTCGAAAGAGGAAATAGTCGAAGTATTTAAGTTTTCTTGTAGTATTTGTAACAGCTTGGACAGATCAACTTTAGACACAAGCACACCACATTTAGCTAAATACTGTGCAGTCCCAGCCATACCTTAGGATTTACAACT
Source organism: Chironex yamaguchii (assembly GCA_024741275.1). Taxonomy (NCBI): domain Eukaryota; kingdom Metazoa; phylum Cnidaria; class Cubozoa; order Chirodropida; family Chirodropidae; genus Chironex; species Chironex yamaguchii. The sequence goes on along the minus strand of JANTCA010001960.1, from coordinate 1,279 downwards.
GACATATTTGGAACAAGAACATTGAAAACATACCACTAACCTTAAATAACTGCAATATATCAACATCTTGTTTCTTCCTGTTTTTTGCATAGTGCGCAGCTGGAATTGTGCCTTTTGCTATTGATACTCAATAGTTTTAGTGGCGCAGCTTAAATGCTGACGAATCAGTTGCATTAGTCACGTAGCTGCAGAGGGCACGGAAGCAGTGCTCCAAGCGCAAATTTTGACAAAAATTTCCCCTTCTGGCTACATTTACTCCAAATGATATCTTTGAACTCTTGCATAATTAAATGGATGTCAACCAGGATAAAATTGATTATTTGGCACGATTTACAAGAAACCCTAATTTTCGAGCCAATTTAGAAGCCGGGTATTGGCTTCTAATACAGACCGGCCCCTCCACTTTATTGAACCACATTAATGAGACAGGACATCCAGGAACGCTGGAAGATTTCTCGATGCTAGGCAGAGCGCCCAACGATTTTGACCTACCTATTCATGAAAATCTACTTCTTTTGCGCGAGCACCCCTCTCTTGACTCCGAACAGTCCTCTATCCCTTTAAATCCTTTCTGACCATCTACCTTTGGCCCATATTTTCCACTTTCCTGTTTCTACACTAAATATTTGGGGGTCTTTTCTTTTTATTGTATCCTGTTTATCGCCTAGAAAATTTGCGACATTCCGCTAAAAACATACTTTAATAAAAACTTTTTTCGTCTGACACTCTTCAGAGTATGAAACGTCAGAAAGGAAAGTATATGTATATGGCAACCTACGTATACGAAACATGTAGCAAAACTAGCCAATCCTAGACAAGAAAGCTGATTCTTCGTAATGCGCAACGTCGCACATTTTCCAAGCAATTTTGAAGTTTTGTACCACAAAAAGAATATCCTGTTAATATAAATACTTCCACAACTTTCCGCAAGATAGAATTTTAAAGATAAAGAACGGAATGTCTTATTAGGAAATAATTATGGCCTCTACATACGATTGTTTTCCTCTTTATGTACCATATGTTCATCGTCGCAATACTTAAACTTGGCTTTCTTATTAAATTTGTTTTCCTGCCAACATTCAAATTTCTAAGATCTATATCTCTTGTTTGCTTGTAGTTTTTAACTCTATATCCAACTAGTGCAGAGCTCACTGTTCAATTATTTCTAAGATGCATATTACTTGTTTGTTATTAGTCCTTAACTCTATATCCAACCAGTGAAGAGCTTACTGTTCAATTATTTCTAAGATGCATATTACTTGTTTGCTATTAGTCCTTA